>JAHDVE020000120.1:0-36027 GCA_022606495.2 Halesus radiatus
TGGCGTGCATTCCATATAGGTGGTTCAACAAGTGTAAAAAAAAATAATGAAAAAAACTATAAATTCTAGATAATCTAAAAAAACCATATCACAACAGTTTTATATTCCGAAATCATCATAGCCTAATAAAAATGTTATAACTTAACAAATTTCCGCCTTTCAGTAGCAACCTACTTTAATACTAATAAAACTTTCGTTTTCGAGATAATAGTTCCATAATATTCAACCGCATGCCATACAATTGCAATCGGAAAAGCTTCCCTTTAGTCATAGAGCAATGCACGTCACTGATCGCAACACCAAGGCTGACAGTGCTAAAAGAAAACACAAGAAGCCTTCAACAAAAAGCGTATACATGATGTTATAAATGCTCTATGACGACAGAATTATTTGTTTCCATGTACAGCTAACAAAAGTTTTGGTCCATAGAAAAACGCGCAATGTGTACATGGATATGGTTACAAATTATTTCGTTTCCACAAACGTTTTTGTACAAGCCAGTGTCCAAAAAATTTGAAAAACTGTGCCTACCCTAAGAAAAATGTACCATAATTTTTTTACGGTATTAAAAAAAGAATTTCTGTCAAATGTATCTTACCATGAATTTTGTAAGGAACTTATCGCCATACTTGAGAGACTGAATAACTGCAAAAAATCTTAAATTGGGTTTTATGCATAATTGACCTCTAACGGCCATTCTTCCCAACCCTACTGAGCAACTGTTGAGCCGAAATTTTGCCTCAACACTGTTCAAATGCACAAATACGCTTTTCCCAACGAAATTCTCGATCAAATTTACGATGTATATTAGGATATCGATTTTTGTGAATTAAGTTCCCCTCAACATAGGACTAGTTGTAAGAAGTGTCAACAGGGTGAATAAATTTTCCGTGAAATGTCAAACGTCATTATTGGTTGGCGGTCTATTTATCGTGGTTCGAATATTGAATGGCAAAGATTCATTTCCGTTTTCGAATGTTAGAATATGTTTTTTGTATGTTTTAAATAAAACTGAAGAGAATCTAACTTATTTTACTTATTATAAGCTACGTTTTGTCTTCTTTTTTTTCTTCTATTTAAGTGGGCGGGCACTATTTTATATTTTAAGAAACTGGGCGGGTACCTCCATAGACAATTTAGGATAAAAAATGCTTGGAAACAGGAAAATAGGGTAAATGCTCAACAAAACACTTGGCTGATCGGTGCCTCAGATTGATCATTCGAAAAATTGGGAAGAACGGCCGTAAATGACGTCCTGCTTAAAATGTTTTGGTTTTTACTTGTGCTTTTATTATTATTATTATTATTTATCAAATTTTCAAAAAAATGTGTTGTTTTTAAGAGACCAGATTTATTTTTATTTCGACAAATATGATTTTTTTCTCCAATACTTTAATAATTCCCAAGGAGGTCTTTAAATAAAGGCAAAATCTTTACATCGATCTCCTGTATAATTTGTCATTTTTCAGTTGTACAGTTTTAGCAATAGGTATAGCGACGCTATACTCGTACAATAATTTATTTAGTCGGCAACAACTAAAATAACATGACAGATTGTTCAAAGGTTGGCACCATGCCACATCACTCAGTATTATTCAAGTGTCACATTGTATTTGGTCCCACTGATTGCTGGCGCTACAGGTACCGTGTGATACGTACTATTGTACTCACAGATGTGCCCAGTGTGTCGCCTCCTCCTTAAGATAAGGGATCTACATTATACCTTCGTGTTTACCTAATGTTGAATGTCTCCCGTACACTTCAGCGATCCATTCATATCATAATAACATAACAGTCCACTACAATATCGACCAGATTCTCGTTCAGGTGTCCATAGTCTAGTTTAATTAATTGATTTTTTTTTTTTTATATGAATACCTCACAAGAGCCCCAACTGCTCCCAACCGTCTGGAGCCAGTGAGACTATGGCATTCCCAATTGGGGAATGTTGTGAGGCTGAAGGTATTGGGGAGGGGAAGGAGAAGTGGAAGAGGAAGGTTGGGAATACCTGGCTATTCAGATCTGGTCACCAAACACGGCTAAAAGCCATTTCAAGCAACGTTTCAATTCTGAATGGTGGTATTTCACCAGGGCGATACTGAGAGTATCTTCCACTCTGAAACGTGCGCAAATATACTCTATATTATTTTTAAATGAATTAATTGTGAAACAACACAAATTAATTAAATAAAGATTACTTGCGCACGCCGGGATTTGAACCCGCGACCTTCGGATTCGTAGTCGAGAGCCTTACCCCTCGACCATGGAGGCCGTGGATTTTGACTTTGTTTGTTTGTTTGTTTTTTTTTTCATTTGTTTATTTTTTATGATTTTTTTAGCTAAGCGCTTTATAATCATTATCGTCATTACTATGTAATGTAAATACCAGAGTGGGATTTGGTCTCCTTCATAAACGCTCTTCCCTGGCTGCGGTCCCACGCCTTTCCCCTAATTTTCCCAGTCCATCCATCGACCTTTTCCTCGGTCGGCTGGATCGCTTCCACCAGGGAACTCACTTGGTCATAATTTTTGCATGTCCTTTCAACATGTCCACGGTCCAGCTGATTGCTGTCTCTGGGACTAAGATATCAAACATAATTAAGAAATTGAAACATGGAAATCGACTGAGAAATGTTTTGGTTGTTAGGGTAACAGAGCTGCATTATCGAATTTGACAATTCGCAATTTGGCAGCTGGTGTTGATGTTCGTAGAAAAAGAGGATATAATATTTGTCTTCGTGTTTATTTAATATTTAATGGCGTTACCACACGTCGCAAACCCACTCAGATGATATTAGGCCTATTTTACAACAACTAATCTGAACAATGGTTACGAGACAACTCTTCAAAGTAAGTCGACAAGTCTTCAAGTAGTTTCAAAACAACCTTCGAAGAATACTTGTTAATCCATTTTATTAGTTTTCCCTCACAAGAAGTTTTTAACTTGGTCACGATATTTTTCCCTGGATGACTTATGGGATTTCCTAGTTGTTGTTGTTAACTACATCATATGCTACCATTGTCGTGTCAAGTCTTTTGTCACGTCTTTTCTATCATCTGCGACATTTTTTAATACCTACTGGTACCTGATGTTTCATGTATCATAAATTGTTCATCGTACTGAGGTACATTTTTATTTTTAAGAAACAAAAACGCTCCCGGGTGATGAATAACCTGACCATATTTGACTCCTTCTGCCATCATTATAGCAGAAAGGGACGCATTTATCCACTCAGCTACTGACCGATCAATTTTGCTTAATATTTATGAGAGCTGAAGAAAACAATGCTTTTATTCAAAAACGTTACCCTTTTACCGCCTTAAAATTCAATTATGTACATACAAGTAATCATTCATTTTGTAAAGTTTGTATTTTTTTTTTTTAAATTATAGTAACAGGGTTTATTTAAAGTATTAAAATTGTGATCCCAGTAATTTTCTTTAAAAAATACACACTAGTTTCGCGAGCACAACGTTCATTTTTATGTTTCCTTAAAGAAAATTGGAAAATTTTTGTTTAGATTTTTACCTTTTATGCATGCAATTTATGCAAGTATTTACTTATTTATTTTATTATACAAATAAAACAGCACAATTGTTACAGTTAAAAACAATTTCCAGAAATTAAAATTCCAAAGTAGGTACCTATGATATGTTTCCTTGTAATTTCTGATTTATACATGTATTTACCGTGTCACATGTGTAGTGTATGAGTGTGTGCGTATGTTTGTGTATGAGAAATATACATAAATGGTTTATGCGTGGATTTTTGTTTTTTTTTTTTATATATATTTTGTTATATATATATATATATATGTATATATAATCCTGAATATGCGTAAGTGGGAGCATTATGAAGTTTGATGTATATATTGAAATACAAGTAAATATTTTATAAAACATACGATTGCATTAAAGTAAAAAAAAACGTCCTTGCGGAACATCATTAAAAACTTCTATCTTGACAGTGTTCGCCACTCTCACATATTTTAAGTTCAAGGCTAACGGATTTGAACAATATAGGGCTGTGAAGGTAGCTTTAAGATTTTTTGAACACTGTTTTTGATATATATTAATTCGCAATTCCAATCCAATACCCCTATTTATTAGATAGATAATTTTTGGTTAGACGATTAGCTTATTTATAAAAATTACCAATTTAAAAAGACTAAATCAAAACGAGCAACTTAATTCAACATTGTTGAAAAAATATTCCTCCCTTTGGCGGATAAGTGAAGTAATTTATAAATATTTCGGGCTTAAAACAGGATCTGATGAAAAAGGTGATTTGTTTTTCTCTTTTCAAAGAACGTTGGGGTTGATTGATCGATTCGGGTCCTGTGTACACCGTACACCCCACCGTACTCTACACAAGGTGAAAGCCCGTACGTGGGAGGCTGCGTAACAGATAGATCTAGTTTGGGTTTATATTTTCAATTCGTATTACGAAATTTGATCTCGATCACAAGTGTTTGACAAACGGTAAATAAGAAATAAGGTAAACTTATTAAATGTAAGATTTTAATAAATAATGTCGTAATATTAAGTCGTTTCAGAGTTGAAAACACCATTATCACCCTCTGAAAGAGGAATTCTAGAATTTTAATAGATATGTTTTTTTTTTTTTATATTACCAATATATATGGTATTACAATGCGGTGTAGAGCTTCAATAAGTTAATCCTAATTTTGATGCACAAAATGTTTTTTTATGTAACGTTTTTGTTAATAAGGAACTCCAGTACAATTTTTATTTTTTTAATAAATAATGACGCTCACACTTAAATACCAGTATATTTCGTTTTGTTTCTTCTAAAGTTAGTTTTCATAGTTAAAATAGTTTTCAATGTTTCAATTTTTCAAAGCCCCCCAAAACACTCCAAATCTGTAGCCGGTCGGTTTTGATCAATTTTGAGGTTAGAATGTCAAATGTCAAAAGAAGGATGAGCTTTACGGTATATAATTTTATATTCTATTCAAAGTAAACCAAAACTAAACGTAACTAATAAAATTATGTACCTTTTTAGAAACTATAACTCAAAGAATAATAATATTATTGAGCATTAACATTATCACAATATCCGTATTGATAATTGGTTTGCTGACGAACACTCTAATTTCTTTCATCAATAATATTATTCTTTTTCGATTGAACAACAATTATAGCGCTTAAAGTCATCCAAATAAAGTTTAACTTTCAGTGAAACTATAAAAACATAGGTTAAAAATGTAAAACAAATTCTAAAAATAAAAAAAATCCGAAAATAGAATGCACATGTGTCGTCAGATGTTCCAAATGCAATAGTACCAACATAACAAGGTATTTTGATGAGATGACTTTTAAATAATGCTTTATGAATTCTGCTAATAATTTACATAAAAAAGTTATATATTCAGAATCTATAGGAACATATATTTTTAAGGCCATTATATTTTTCACTGGAGTTCCTTAATCGTAAATACGAGTATGTAGGTAAAACATAAAAAAATATATAAAAATAAATACATTTAATATAGTTAATTAAAATGCACAGGGAAAGCGTAAAGTAAAAGGAGGTACAATCAAATCATTTAAAAAAGAGCACGTTTGAATGTATTTGTGCTCACCAATAGTGGTTCTAACTGGTTCTACTAGTTTAGAACACCCGTTTTGAACTAGTTTGGAACACCCGCCCCTAATTCTCTCTTACCCCGCATTTGTCCCATGATTACAGCAAGAATCTCTTTAATGATTTGCCTGTAAGATTGTTTTTTGATTTCGAAATCCTTTAAATATTTTTTTTACTTTGAATGTCTTCTAAATATGAAACAATGGACATTTTAAAGCTTCATATCTCATGATAGGAACGAGGTTTCGAGCTGAAAATAGTTCCATTAACAAATAATATTAAGAGAAAAAAAATATTCGAAATTTTACGATGCCACAGATCTCCATACTAGTGTTTTTAGTGCTTTCATCAACAGATTGTTTGCTTTTTTGCTACATACAATAACGCATTTTACAAAATTTCGTAGCATGACAATTCAGCACACGTATGAGTCAACACAATTTTAAAAGGGATGTAAAGTCATAAAAAATACAAAAAAATAATACATATACTCGTGTATATATTGTACTATCCTGAAAACCTAATCTAACCTACCATTAATATATATTTTTTTTAATAAACAATTTTTTATTTATAATTTCTTCAAATGATTGATAACTTTGTGGCATCATTATTAATTATATAATTGAAAATACACTTTGTATATACCACTTTGGTAAAGTATATACCACTTTAGTAAAGTGGTATATACAAAGTGTATTTTCAATTATATAATTTTTTATTTATTAATAATTACTTAACTAACTAACTAACCATCACGCCGTTTCCCCGTATGGGTAGGCAGACAGGACGGACCGACAAACAACTCGATCTTGGCATACACGTCTTGCTTCATGCACATTCATACATCGTCTCATACATTCTCTTCTGTTATTCCGACTTCTGACATAGCCGGACTCAAGTATTTGATTAACTTGATCGTGCAATGTCTTCTTCGGACGTCCCCGGCTTCTTCTTCCATTTACATTCGTGTCATATATTTTCCTTACACTCCTTTCTTCGTTCATTCGCTCTACATTCCCGAACCATCTAAACGTCCCTTTCTTAATCTTGCTCATTACGCATACATCGGCCATGCATTCATTACGAATCTCAACATTTTTCACACGATCATACATGGTTTTACCACACATTCGTCCCAGAGATCTCATTTCTACAGCATTCAGTCTACTTTCATCCTTCCTCTGCCAGTTCCATGCCTCACTGCCATTTACTTGTGTTGAATTATCTGGTCACAGAATATAGCCCACGAATAATGACAACATATACGCTTGAGCCAAAACTCCAAATTATTATTAGTGGATAAAAAAAATCACTAAAAACTAATATTATCTTTTGAAAATATTGTATAATTTGAAGCTCATCATTTTGCTTTGTCGGTAGGAACCCATAGATTTCCGAGTTGTGAAAAAACAAGCTCATAAATTTGAATTAAGAATGCGTCTCCATTGTTCATACACATTACCCATCTGAATTGTAACACGATCTGAGCTTTTTCCTGCCGACATTCTCTATTCCAATTTTTCAACCTTTCAACTCGGGATTTATCTATGCACATATTACCGAGAATCGAGTGTCTAGAGTCAACTAAGGCCCTTGTCACATAAAATAATAAACCTACGGCTCGAAGAAAATTGCTGACAAATCAATTGGCGCTGGAAATCTGAGACGCTCTAAGCTAATATTTTGAATACGTATAATGGCGGTCGTTTATCAAAATTGAGATAAAGCATTTTTTTATCCCTGAGCAGCAAACATTTCACAGTTTAAGTAAAAAATCAGCTTACATTATTATTTATGTGATTGTGAATTGATGGAATTTATTTTTCATGCGAATAGGTACTTAGTATAAGTCTTTGATGTGGACGTCCATAAATAATATCATATCTATTATTTAATCAGTGAAGATAATATTAACAAATCTGAAATGAACGAAGCAGAAAAAGATATAGAAAATAAACAAGGTAACGGTCGCATCTGGGAATCGAAACCAGGATCCCTGTCTTACCGGGACTACCACTCTAATAACTTAATCAATGTGACCTTATTATTTTCAGTCATTTTTATTTATAATATACCTCAATTTAAGAATTACTAATATCATCTTCATTTAATTCCCATATTTTTGGCTGCTATCTCGTTGTATGATTCCAAGGTTATACCCGAATTTATTTGAAATCTAGATAGTGTCTCGGATATACCTATCCGATTTTTATTTATATGGGAGAACTATCGACTTTTCTATTAGTCTAGAATGAATATTCAATTTATTAGAATTAATTTTTGAAGCTTATAAGCCTCATCGTAATATTTAATCATTGAATCTATTTAACTATATAGCAGAATTATATTCGCTGAAGCAACAAAAACTGTCGTTTAGTGAAATCTAATAATATTAATAATAATTGTTTTTTATAATTTTTTATAACAAAACAAAATAAATATATCCTTACTGGGATTTCCCGTGCTGAGGATTACATTTACAAAATATTAAATTAAATTATTTTTATTTTAATAAAGTTGGTTGTTTACAGGTGAAAATATAATAAAAACAGTAATTATTGAATGGAACACTAGTATATATTGATTAACTTGGCGGGTTTGCGATAAGCCGACGTAGCTCAACGGTAGAGCATCTAACCGGACATTAGAAGGGTGCGGGTTCGAGTCCTGCCGGCTACATTTATCTTTGCTCGGAAGGTTTTTTCAATTTGGATGAGTGTTTTAGATTAATAATTATTGTTTATAAAAATAATAATTGATACTTGTTTATATTGAACAACAATTATAGAACTTAAATTCACCTAAATTAAGTTAAAATTTTGTCTAAACTAAAAAAAAACATATTTAAAATACAAAACAAAATCGAAAAATCAAATCTTTCATACTAATTCAAAAACAAAATACGCACGTGACGTCAGATGTTCCAAATACAATTATACCAACATAACACGATGTTTTGATGAGATGATTTTTCATTCACTTTTAAACAACGATTTATACATTCTACGTATAATTATCAGCGTTGGCTGACC
Source organism: Halesus radiatus (assembly GCA_022606495.2). Taxonomy (NCBI): domain Eukaryota; kingdom Metazoa; phylum Arthropoda; class Insecta; order Trichoptera; family Limnephilidae; genus Halesus; species Halesus radiatus. Next base: position 8,644 of record JAHDVE020000120.1, read on the forward strand.
TAAATGAATATAGATATTTTTGAAGTCATATTTTTCACTTGAGTTCCTTATCAGAGGAGAAAAACTTCAAAATCAGTTGGTTGATATTGTTGATAAAAGGTGAAAAACCAGCAATTTAAAAAATTGTTTACAAAATTGTAATACCACCAGCAAACCTCTAAACTGAAAATTTATACAGAGCATTCTGTGTAAATTTCACCAGTTGTACATGTACAATATTGTACTTGAATGCAACACTGCATGATTACATTTTAGCCTCAACGACAGTAATTATCCCAGTCCGACAGTGTTGTCAGTAATGGAGGTTGCTTTTGATGAAAATAATTGCATGCACACTCGGTTGGATTTTAATCAAATCCGAGTTCTGCCAGACCGCTGATTAATGACACGTGAATCTCTGGAATTTATTATTTTTCCAGTGTCAAATGCTGACGTGCACTTCGTTCATGACCCCTATTATTTTCACTCCACTGCGCGCATTCTAATATAATTTCACGCACTGTTTTAAGCTATTTTAAAGCTAAAATAAAATAAGTAATTATGTTACGAATAATAAGAATCTCTCACTTTTTATCCCTTCCCTTACAGTACTAGAAAATTCCCCAAACTCTGGTGCTGTACACTCATTGTACAGTGACCATTTACAGCGCCCTTGAGGTGATTTTTCACAAAAACGGCGCTATACAAATCATCCAATTATTATTTTTAGTTAAAGTTTTTTTTTTAATTTTTAGCTGGATAAAAATATATTATTTACTAGCTGGTGTGTACCCGGTCTTACACGGGATAATTTTCTTTTTTTCCCAACTGCTCCCAACCGTCTGGAGCCAGTGAGATTATGGCATTCCCAATTGAGGAATGTTGTGAGGCTGGAGGTATTGTGGAGGAGAAGGAGAAGTGGAAGAGGAAGGTGGGAAAATACCAGGCTATTCAGATATGGTCACCAAACACGGCCAAAACCTATTTCAAGCAACGTTTCAAATCTAAATGGTGGTCTTTCACCAGGGCAATACTGAAAGTATCTTCCACTCTGGAACGTGCGCAAATATACTATATATTATTTTTAAATTAATTAATTGTGAAACATCACAAATTAAGTAAATAAAATTTACTTGTTAATTTATTGTTTTAATAAAGTTATGAAGTTGCGAATTCTTGTCGTTTAGGTACCATAATTGATTTTACAGCGATATACTATCTCTAAACAAGGAAAGGAGAAACATTAATTTGAAAATTTCATTTTTTCAAAATATATTTAAATTAAAAAGCTGGTAACTACTTGTGTTTTCTATTTTTAAAATGTTCTACCCAAACAAGCCTTCTTATTTTGAATATGTAATCTGTGGCTAACCAGAGTGGTATATCTATGGGCTAACCTAAATAAAACATGGTAGGTTTAATGTTTCATACTAATTTTAAAAGGTTATAGCAACAGTTTTAGATATTGGGTTTCATATATACTTGTTATTTTTAGTAAGTAAATTGTTTATCCTGAAGAGGTAAGCTTTGCTCCTGAAACATGTAGATATTTACATATTAAATATAGAAAGTTGCTATCAATAATTTAATAAATATGACTCCACGAAATTATTTTATGTCATTTGAAAAAATATTAAATTATTACTTATTATTATTATTAACATACATTTGTTAATAAAACAAGTAATTCGATACCCGCTGTCAGATTAGGATTCCACCGATTGCTAGTCAAGCGTTCTAGTTAACTATGATCGACCATCTCCAACATACGTATATAAATAAAGTCAATTACGGTAAATGCGGCGTATGAGGCGATTGTACCAATTCAACCTCTTTCATTCAATCTATAAAATAATTATAATTAATTTGATACAACAAACCCTTTTAGAACTACAATTGTGTTATTTAAAATTAATTAATGGTTTCTTTTTTTTTTAATTAATAATGTGTCAAACCACATAGTAATTGCTTTCTATGAAAACATAATAACAAACTCCAGTGAAAAATATAAGGGCCTTAAATTATATATTCATATGGATCAACAAACGCTGATTCTGAATATATAGCCTTAAGTATATGTAATTATACGTAGAATTAATAAATCGTTATTTAAAAGTGTATAAAAAGTCATCTCGCAAAACACCGTGTTATGTTGGTGCCATTGCATTTGTCACGTGCGCATTCTGTTTTTAGATTAGTATGGGTATTTTTATTTTTCGATTTTGTTTTGTAGTTTAAACGTGTATTGTATTAGTTTTGGCGAAATTTAAACTTAATTTGGGTGACTTTAAGTTCTATAATTGTTGTTCAATATGAACAACTAATGAAAGAAATTGGAGTATTAATGATCATACCAATTATGAATACGGATACTATAATAATGTTAATGCTCAATAGTATTATTATTCTTTTAGTTAAAGTTTCTAAAAGGGTACATAATTTTGTAGCTTATGTTAAGTTATGGTTTACCATAAATAGAACATACCATTATGTATGGTAAAGCTCATCTTTATTTTGATATTTGATATTCTAACCTCAAACTGATCAAAACCGACCGGCCATAATTTGGAGCGTTTTGGCGGGCTTTGAAAAATTTCAACTATGAAAACTAACTTTAGAGAAAAATGGAATATACTGGTTTTTAAGTTTGAACGTCATCATTAATAAATAAAAATCTACTGGAGTTGCTTACTGGGAAATGTTACATCTGATTAATTTAGCGTACGATGAATGTTATTTTTTAACCGAATGTTAATTTTTAATTTTTTGTATTTAAAAAAAATAAAGTACAGCATTGAATAAACGTTTTTTCATCACATTCCGCATTTACCCCCACTGATCATCATAGTACCTTTATAGATGCTTGTAAACATATTCGCTTAGTACATGAAAATTTATGTTTTTACTCTTTCGATAACTTTTTACTTTTTTTAGTATCGATATACGTAACTTGAATTGAAGGAATTATCCCATGGGTCGCATTTACCCCAACTGACCCTAAAGTAAATATACAAAACGACACATTAGAATATGATTGTTTAACAACCTACTTAGTGAACGAACATAAAACTTTATTCGCTTCAATAAATCCTGAGCGGATAAATAGGCAAGGGGGATTATCGGATTACACTAAGCCTTGACATCAAGAGTCAGAACACAGAGTTGGAGCGACGTGAACTTTCCATGGTTTCCAAGTCACGGAGAATCTCAGTGTATTGTTTTTTCATGAACTACGATATTATTATCAAAAGCCGTTGTGGCGGAGGAATTGGTTAACGCGCCAGTCCAGCAAACGCGAGATTCCGAGGTCAATTCTCGGCACCACCCCAATATTTTCCGTGTGTTTTTCCAGTTAATATTAATTGAATATATGTAATGGGCTTAAAAAAAATTATATCATCATATAGTTTACCCATGTTTAAAAGATACCTGAACGATATTTTTATGTTGCAACAATTATAAGAGCATCGCATAAGAGCTATTGTTTAATTATTATGTATATATTATCTTTGTACTAATCTACAATCCAAAAACTTGTTCCTCTTTTTTTCTTTCTATGTATCATATACTATATTATGTATTATGCAATTTCATACATTTTTACATCATCCGAAATATAAAAACACAATGATTTTTTTTCACAATGTCATGCACTCATATTATAAGAGTATTATTTTATGCACTTGTGTATTATGTATCATGTAGATCAGGCTATTACTATATGTATTAAAAAAAAGTAGTATCTACAAATTAAAAACCTTTCCCTTTGTAACTTCTCTTTGTCATGCACTTATACATTATTATACCTTCATATACATTATAAATATGTTACACTTATGTACCAACTATGCATCATGTTATTTTTTTTAAAGTTCTGTACACATAATAATTTTAATGTTAAAATATGTAAAAGCCCTTTGGGGCGTTAATGAATAAATAAATAAATAATAAAATAAATGAATAAATAAATATTTGTTATAAATAAATCATGACGGGTCGTTAAAAATATGATTATAGTTAAAACAATTCCAAATCGCTCGCAATAGTTAACATTGGAGGCCACCAAAAAAGGAATTAAGAGATTGCTGTCTTGTTTTTTTTTTATTATTCGGGCGCCAAAATATTTTCATTTGGGCGATGAAAATGGTTTGGCGGTACCTGTTTATCAAAGCTTTCTACACACCGAACTGGGATCCCCAACTAGTCACCGAGCTGGCGGTCCTGTGAATGAAAAGAGATATGCTTTTTTGAACCAATAAACTTAAAAACTTTCCAATCTCAAATTATTCAGTTGTAGGTCTATTTGCCATCAGTATTGGTGTTTCGGGTTTATGGTAAATAATTACTCTTGAGAAGGGGTATTTATTTTCAATTAATGCGTGATTGGTTAGTGAATTTTCTCTTTAAAGTTAATGTTTTTTAAACTATTAATTAATTAGATTTTTTAGAAAATTATGTATTCATTCACATAACGCGGGGGATTTATGTTGCACTGATATCCCCAACGTCAACAGTTAAGTGTGTCAAACTGAAATATTTTTAAAATATGGTTATTAATTCATTGTAAATATAACGATGTTATACATTTAATTTATATCTACATAGATATATCTAAGCCCCTTTATAAATATTTTTTGTAAACACTAAGCTATAGTCTCAACTACTCTACTTGAGATAGAAGGACTATAACACCCCATTAACGGGGAATATAAGTCTCCTTTCAATTACCTTTTCCTTTTTCATTTTACATATTTTATTCCCGCGCTGTCACGACAGTTCCCGCCCATGGCAAAATGGCGGCCAACGAGATCCGTTACAGAATAATGTCCTCCACAAATATTCACCACAATCATTAACATAGATATTTGCATTGATTGAATTACCGTGCTGGACTGAATATGAATAAAACGGTATAAATTACCAAATTGACAAGTTACAATACCCAACTCCAAAACGTTATCTACTTAATTATGTATCTTTATTGTTATCTATTGGTTACAGCCCAATTTCGCCCGAGTTAAATCACTCTTTTTGTATCAGTTTTCTTAATAAACAATAAATAAATAAAAATTGTGATGGCTCGTATGAGAAACCTCCACTCCGAATGGATGCATTGTTGGTTTTTTAAAGGAGAGGAGAGAGAACACGGATACAAGCAGCAATTAACAAAATAATATAACAATTTGACGGCCTTCGTGGCCGAGGGGTAAAGCTCTCGACTACGAATCCGAAGGACGCTGGTTCAAATCCCGGCGTGCGCAAGTAAATTTTATTTAATTAATTTGTGCTGTTCCAAAATTAATTCATTTAAAAATAATATATAGTATATTTGCGCACGCTGAAGAGTGGAAGATACTCTCAGTATCGAAGAAATGAAACGTTGCTTGAAATGACTTTTAGCCGTGTTTGGTGACCAGATCTGAATAGCCGGGTATTTCCCCACCTTCCTCTTCCCTTTCACCTTCCCCTCCCCATTACCTTCAGCCTGACAAAATTCCCCAATTGGGGATGCCATAGTCTCACTGGCTCCAGACGGTTTGGAGCAGTTGGGACTCTTGTGCAGTATTCATATAAAAAAATAATAAAATATAATAATGGAATTCGCTTGCTTCCTACTAACTATTTCTCACGGATTAACCATGATGATGCTTGATATGACTTTGGCTGAATTTACTTTCTTACCTTCCCATTCTCATATTCTCCCCTCTCCTCGTTTCTTACAACTTTACAACATACCCCAATTTGGGGATAACGTAATTACGCTATCTCCAGGCTAAGGTGAGCTAACAACAAGCAACCATAAACACAACATTTAGACAAAAAAGGCTTCATATTCTATGCTACAAAAAATCCCACTCATCTTCAAAAATGACAACAACAATAATTAATTTTAAAATCATATAAAACGCTGGATACGTTGTGTAAATCTGAAATACAAAATATATTAACACTAAATACAGACTAGCACCGAAACCACTCAACGGCACTTAAATCACCTCACCTTAGAATTATTACTTTTGCAGCAATAAAAAATAATTTATTAATTGATAAACTAAAGTTCTTAAAAACTTAAGACAAGATTTTTGTGCATAGCGCAAAGGGTAACAATTATTTTTATAAACAATAATTATTAGCCTGAAACACTCATCCAAATTGAAAAAAACCTTTCCGAGCAAAGATAAATGTCGCCGACAGGACTCGAACCTGCACCCTTCTGATGTCCGGTCAGATGCTCTACCGTTGAGCTACGTAAACACTAGTATATATTGATTAACTTGGCGGGTTTGCGATAAGGTCGATATTGCCATCTATTTGAGGGATTTAGCCGTTACAAGCCTCTCTCATAATAATAAAGTTGGTTGTTTACAGGTGAAAATATAATAAAAACAGTAATTATTGAATGGAACACTAGTATATATTGATTAACTTGGCGGGTTTGCGATAAGCCGACGTAGCTCAATTGTAGAGCATCTGACCTGATATCAGAAGGGTGCAGGTTCGAGTCCTGTCGGCGACATTTATCTTTTCTCGGAAGGTTTTTTCAATTTGGATGAGTGTTTTAGATTAATAATTATTGTTTATAAAATAATAATAATTGTTACCTTTGCGCTATGCACAAAAATCTTGTCTTAAGTTTTTAAGAACTTTAGTTTATCAATTAATAAATATTTGACAAGTCAAAGCAATTTTCACCAATAAAATGTAGACATAATTTGTCTCGACGCCATCTATTTGAGGGATTTAGCCGTTACAAGCCTCTCTCATACTAATAAAGTTGGTTGTTTACAGGTGAAAATATAATAAAAACAGTAATTATTGAATGAAACACTAGTATATATTGATTAACTTGGCGGGTTTGCGATAAGCCGACGTAGCTCAACGGTAGAGCATCTGAACCGGACATTAGAAGGGTGCGGGTTCGAGTCCTGCCGGCGACATTTATCTTTGCTCGGAAAGGTTTTTTTCAATTTGGATGAGTGTTTAGATTAATAATTATTGTTTATAAAAATAATAATTGTTACCCTTTGCGCTATGCACAAAAATCTTGTCTTAAGTTTTTAAGAACTTTAGTTTATCAATTAATAAACAAGTATCATTCATGAAAGAAATTAGAGTATTCATGATCAAACCAATTATCAATACGGATATTATTATAATCTTAATGCTCAATACTATTAATATTCTTTGGGTTAAAGTTTCTAAAAAGGTACATAATTTTATTACTTATGTTTAGTTATGGTTTACCATGAATAGAATATACAATTATGTACGGTAAAGCCCATCAAAACCGAGGGCCATAGATTTGGAGCGTTTTGGCGGGGTTTGAAAAATTGCAAATTATTTTAACTGTGAAAACTAACTTTTGAAAAAAAAAAAACAAATATACTGGTATTTAAGTTTGAACGTCATTATTGATAAAAAAATATCCTGGAGTTTTTTATTGCTTAGTATTCAGAATTTACTATAGCGGTATTGCCTGCAATCAGTATGTATCCATTATAATAATTCAGGATAGTCTGAAAACTTAACTAATTAAAAACTAAGATTAAGTAAATATTAGAGTATTTATTTTATCGTATTAAAAAAATTCTTCAATGGATGTGTAGGTATTTTGTGGCATCATTATTAATAAAATTATTTTGAAGTATTTTGATTTCATACTTATATATCAACATGTTTCGAAAGCGAAACTTGTCATTATTCTTTAGTATACTGTGTAAACTAAAGAATAGACAAATAATAAACATAGAAAATAATACTGAAGGAATTGACAAATTACAAAAAGTAGGTAAGTAATTAATTAAAAAGGTTAAATAATTGAAAAAAATAACGGATGACAAAAATTAAATAATAATAACGAGTAATAAAACTTCTTTTTTTTTCACCAGTTAACATAAAATTACTTTAAGGCGTAATTATAAATGAAATTAATAATAAATATTTTATGTAAATCACTATTTATATCAACACGTTTCATAAGCGAAACTTTCCTCATCGGAATACACAGTATACAAAAAAAAAGTTTCGCTTTCGAAACATGTTGATAATTATATATTAAATAGTGGGTTACAAAAAATATTTCTCATTAATTTTATTAAAACATTTATTATTGATTTTGCCACTCTACACTCGCGCTCGGTCTGGTGGTTCAGAAAGGGAATTAAATATTTATTTAATAAATGGTGAGAAATTTTCTTAATTTTAACATGTTACAATTCTTATCATTTTTTTTATTTTATTTGTATATGTTTTAAATAGACATAAACATTTCGATGTCTCAATAAAAACGTAGATAAATAAAAAAAATATTATAAGAATTATGATGCATTAAGCCAAAAGATGTCGAAAAATAAGAAATCATAGAAAATTTCTCAAAATTTATTAAATCGGTATTTTATTCCCTTTCTAAACCACTAGACCGAGCCCGAGCATCGAGCGGAGAGGCTTATAACTGTTGACACAAACCAAATAGCCTCCTTAATATATATTTTTTCATTTATAAGCAATAAAGGAGTAAATTTATTATATAGGCTACTTTACAAGTATTTTTAAAATTTTTCGATATCTGTTAATTTATTGAGAATATTCTTCATCTATGTATGGAAAAAACCCAATTCCGCTAACGCGGGCCACTAGAGGCGCTAGTTGGCATGTTGCCATTGCAATATACATGAGAAATGTCGGGAGCTGGAGGTATTGTCACATTTTTACGGTATTTGCTACTATTGAGGAAACGCCTACTTTGTAATTTTTACGGAACATATGGACAATCAGAAAATCGTTTTTTTTTTTAAATTTTTAATAAAGATTCGGTTGTGATTTGGAAAGTTGGTGAGTAAACGTATTTTTATTAAGGCCCTGAAGTACGATTGAGTAAACTTAAATGACATTCAACGGAATACACGTTTATGTCCTAAGATAAGATGTGGGGCGGCCATAGACGCGGGGAGAGTGTGCCTGGAAAGTGGGCGTAGGTCTCTTAATATAAACAACTTATGCAAATTTGGATTAGATGGGTCAAATGGTGTGGGATTAAATAGAGTGCATCTAGAATAAACGGAATTTATTATCTAAAAATAGAAAGACAGATTTAAACCAATAAGACAACCAAATAATATATATTCATTATGTACGCAATGAACGGATTTATAAGAATAAGTGGTTCTTCTTCTTTTCAATTTTTTTTTCTTTGGTTGAAAGTAGTCACTCTGGTTTGACTTATTAATAAAATAAAACAATTACTTTGTTTGTACATTTATTTAAAATATTACGATCGACCGTTTTCGCTTAGCACAAGCATCATCAGGGTATACAATTAAAATAATAAAAAAATCACTATGTGTGCTTATATATACATGTAGAATGAGACAAAACATAATATAGGATATAGGAACAGTGAGATAGTACGAAATTAAAATCTAATAAAATAGTAATAGAGAGAAAATAGTAATGGATTACCATATTATATCTAAAGAGACAAAGCGTCGCCTGAACGGGTGATTAAAGGATAATGGTAATTTTATGAGTTTATGTGTCGTATTTTTCACGTTGTACATTTTTTTGTCTACGGTTTTGACATGTTTGAACAGCCATAACATGGAACGCAGGCATCTCTAGGTTGAAAGCGCAGCGTACTGTCATTATTTTATCAGATTAAAAAAAGTGTATTAAAAGAACAAAACAGCTGTCTCAATACAACTGTCACAATAATAAAAACTAAAAATACTTCCAGAACTTAATAATAACATTATTAAATTTGATTTATATTAAATCAAAAAAATAAATAAATGGGGATCTACGAATTAAACAATTAACAACTTTCAGGATTGAAACGTTGCGTGAAATGGCTTTTAGCCGTGTTTGGTGACCAGACCTGAATAGCCAGGTATTTACCCACCTTCCTCTCCCCCTTCTCCTTCCCCTCCCCAATACCTTCAGCCTCACAACATTCGCCAATTGGGAATGCCATAGTCTCACAGGCTCCAGACGGTTGGGAGCAGTTTGGGACTCTTGTGCGGTATTCATATAAAAAACAATCTTACACTTGTTTATTTTCGACCGGACCAGTTTCACCCTATCACGGGCATCTTCAGACTTAAATAAACAAATTTAACTAAATCTTTGGTACATATATCTATATTGATTTAATTTGATGTCATCTATTTAGGTACACCTTATGTGTCGTATTTAGTGCTATCTTTAATGATATTTCATCGGCTTCTGTCAGTCAGACTTTAATTATTGAGTTGTAGTCATTATTTTTATATCTGGAAAAGGATCTTGTGGGGTGTGGTTGCAAAATAAGTAGTTTCTTTGTCCGAAAGTGCCCAAATGTTACTTATGCTGACCATTTTTAAATGTTCAGTTCATATTTCATATCCGAACTTGAATAACTAGCACAGCCTAACTTTCGTAATAGAGCAATGCCCACTGGCATTAAGTGTCCAGTAATTTAGTAAATTACTTGTATATAATGCAACACTATAATGTATTAAATATCACAATCAAATCAAAGCGTTCGTTGGTGAAATTGTCGTTGATTATGGCGTTGATTGCTATTGTACTCCTGTATCATCAAGGTATCAAAATGCGTTACAACTGTCATTCCTCCCATTGAAGTAGCAGGTATCTGGAAGTAAGTTTATCATTATTTTATGGTATTGGTTTCGTAGTCATTTAATTAAAAATACGTTAAAAAATCTAGTGATAAACCGATGGAAAACCTAGCACATAGTGTAATTATTGCTGACGAGTCATATGCTGAGGGTGTGGTACAACAACGCATACAGGCAACTTCTGCAACTTCTAAGGTTCTGCAGTGCCTCTAAGATGTTCACTCAAGGAAGGGTCCACTCATTCCCCGCCTTACCTCGCCACCGACTAGCCAGCTTCTGATACAGGACACGGAAGTCAACCAACGCCTTTGTCGTGGCTGCATCCGCGTGGCTCAGCTCTCCACTCAATGAGCGATGGATGCAGATGATGCGACTGCCACCCTGAAGACGATCTATTAAATTAAATTTATTTAATTTATTCCATGTTACTGTTATCTATAAAGTTTTTAATTTTATTTCTTATATTTTGATATAATTATCTTTTCGTAATTATTTTTTTAAATTTTTATTTTCTTCTCATATGTTTTTATATTATTATTTAACTTTTTATTTTTATTGTTATTATTTTCTTTTTAAAAAATTATTTTATTATATTCATTTCTCTATTTATATTGTATATATTTCACGTGATACGGAAGACTGGGTTTACACTACCCACCAAGTCCTGCTCGATTAAAAACTTAAATAAATAAATATATGTGGAGATCAGAAAATTTCGCACTATTTTTCAATAAAATCGGTTGTATTTAAATGTTCTCTTTTTATTATTTTGCAACAGAAGTGGTACGTATTTATTTCTAAATAGAAACTGTAAATTCATGGTGGAACTCCATTTTAATATGAATTTTTTTATCTAAAAACCTTTGCAACTATCATCCACTTGTTTATTTTCGACTGGACCGGTTTTACCCTATCACAGGCATCCTTAGACTGGTACAAATAAAACTGAATCTATGGTTTAAATAGATTAAAAAAATTACTTGGATATGTAACAATAACGGTTTAACAAAGATATCTAGCACTAATGACTCGAAAAGTTTGGGTTTATAAAAATCGGTTTGTAATTTGATAAATGTATTTGTGATTTGTGGTTTCCTCCATTGCATCTAATTCAAAACTCCAAGTCAAACTAAAGGTACATTTTTTTAACGCGTAGAGATTGATTTTAACGCTTTTTAATTATATGTGCATATTTAAGATATTCTCCTGTTTTTGTTTTTGTTTTATGTCAAATAATAAGTAATTCTCATGAAACATGAAAAAATTATGAGCTTTTTTTCACCCTGTTTTCATTTTAAGTTTTTTCAGATTATCGATTACAGATATGTATGTCCCTGAAAAATTTGCGTTCGTTTTGGGGAAAAATGGTGTTATTTTTTGGTGAAATTCACGTTATTTTTGGAGAAATTAGCGTTATTTTTAGGAAAATTGAGTAATTTTTAGCAAAAACGGTGATATTGTGCTACGAAAGGGGTGCATATTTTTGCGTTTGTTTTTTAATATGAATGGAAAACGTACAACATTAATTTCTTATTTCAAAACCCAAGAATATTATTTCAAAATTTGTCTTTATTTACCCGAAAATTGCGAATTTCTCGTTTTTAGTGTGAAAATGGCGAAAATACCGTTTTTTGCTTAGAAATTAAGAATTTCGCATAAAAGCTCACATTATCGCAAACGCGAAATTTTCAGGTCTCTATCTCTATCCGTATAAGTTATACCGCCAGGAAAACTGTAGGAAAATAATATGGTCGATTGTGATTCAAGTTGAACGATTTTAGTTAAAAATATGTTTACAAAATAACGTCACCTACGGTAGTTTTCTGGTTAATACAGAATGTCGTATTTACAAACCGCCAGTAATTTTATTTGTCTGCTACTCATTCATCTAAAAAAAATATATCCGGTCTCCAACAAACCATGTTGAATGAGCTGATATACCTACCTAACGCTGTGATAGTCAACAATGAATACTAGATAAATAAATTTAACAAACACTATTCATATTTTTACGATGATTTGTTGAATATTATCTATTTGGTATGGTGGAGATATGCGATCATTGGGATATGTTTGTTTTACTATTCGACCCCTTGGAATAACAAGTTTCCATCTGACACGACAATGTTATGTGATAATGAGTCTTAAAGTTACCTGCTATAGAGTACATTATTGCATGACATTGCTGTGTCAGATGGAACCTATATATTCCGAGGGGTCGTATTGCTGCTGAAACTGGAATTTCTGTTTTGAAATAATTGTACAACGTTAATAAAAAAAAGTAGTTGAGTTGGTACATGCTTTAGGTGCGGCATGGATTCCTCCAAACGATAGCGTGGTAAAGGATGATAAAAGAAAACGCTTTGGGGAAATATCTCGAACAAGAAGCGAGCCTTCCAATATGTAGCGGCTGGTTATTCACGACTTTGAAAGAGTGACATATTTAATATAGTTTCCTTTATTCAGATGAAAATCATGACAGATTGTCTACGACCAGGTGAGTATTGCAGTAATACGTCATAATCATAACGGTGCTTCATCCCGTGATGGGATTTGGTCTCATTTACCTGGAAATGTTCACTGGTTCCAGTGACTAAAAATTCTCCTTCAGTCTTCAGGGGCACTAGCGCGGTCCAATCGATAACTTAATAATATCGGAACGATAGGATTAACTGACGATGATTTTACAAGCACAGTTGCGCTCGTGTTGATACCCAATCTGATATTGCAACAAAATAAATGAGAAATCGCCCAACGATATCAACACTGGCGAATTCCTAAATGTGAAACGTCAAACGTACACATGAATAAATTGACAACGTCGAATGAATGTTTACTAAGATATCACAATAATATGAAAAACACATACTTTAATTTACTTTTTGACTACTGAAAAGGGAGTTAACTGGTCAACGAGATCTTTAGCCTTAACTCGCATTGTAATGTCTTTGATTACTCGTATTGCCATTCATAAGATCCGTCTGAATTCCATTTCTCTAGGCTCGAACGGATCCAATTGGTCGCGTATACGATATTTTTCGATTCGACGAGCTTATTTAGTCTGCCTTCGTTCATTAATAAGCCAGTAATTTTGCATAACAGACGACATTATTCTAAAAGTTGTGCATGTTGACAGTTAATCGAAGCTTATCGGTCACCCAAGTGGCCGCGCTAAATTAGGCGGGCTTTTGTCTACCGGCTGTTGATTTTATATCAATTGTTGACTGCGCTCGAACATACCGCCTAACGCCGTCTAATAACCATAAATAACGGTTTTAGTCAATATCGTGCTGATATAGGGTTCTATCGTGCTAGAACTCCAAGCCTTCCCATTCCGTGCCAATCTTCTCCTATGAAGTCCACCTTGTACTAGGTCTGCCCCTAGTCACTTTCAAGGAGTCCCCAAAGATTGAGATTTTCGAAATTCTGTCACCTGGCATTCTTTTCTTATGGTCAGTCCATGATGGTTTTTTTGGAAATTCTGAATTTTGCAATGGTTTCATGCTCATTTGGATGTCAATATGTGAGAATTTCGGTAGGCATAAATCTGTTGCTTTCCCCCGTTTCCTGTTTCCAGTCAACGCTCAAAACCCCCCGTTTGTTTAAGCTCATTGTTTAATTTCGATAAATTTTATGTGAGAACCGATAAACCAGCAAATAGCAGTTTAATGTAAATCAATTCGAAGAGACTCCCTTTAAATAACAATCCAAATCAAAGTTGCGCAAATGGGGAATACCTTAGCATCCTAAGTCGAATCAGTATTTCTACTTAGCACGCGAGCTTTTCTCTTATCCCGACAGATGGGGAGGCGGGGAAGGTTGCGCTGCTCCGGGAGATAAATCTCCTGAAAAGATTTCAAAGAGGCTGGGAGGCCGGGGAAGGGGAGGGAGAGGGGGAAATCCCCATGCGAAAGGTTTCGTTTCATTGGTTATAAAAAGAAACACTAAATTAAGATCTCCCAACGTCTTTACAGTTTGATGATGTAGCAACATGATATATTATCTATGTATTCAACTGATGAAAGATTGTCAGGATAACGATATTCTGCTCAAATTATGTACTTTTTATAAAATACTACTTACGATGCTGTATTCCGGGGCCATTTGAAAAGCGTCAAAAATGTTTATTACAATAATTTTCTAAGCTCTTCCAAGAACGGGATAATGACTCTCTTTATGTTTTTATTTGATTACCTTGCACTTGATTGGTCTACGTTTGTCTCTGTTATGACAACACCGATAGTATGATTTTCTCGCAGGGTAGAAGTAACGCATTTGTGGATCATAAGGAATAAAAGCAGTCAAAGCATAATAACAGTATTTTTTAAATCTAAGAAAGTGTATGACTATTAGTGATTACTGAGCAAAAAAATTGAATTCTCAACCAAGCGGTGCGTAGATGCATTCAAATTTTCCTGATTACATTTAAGCTTTATGATTGTACGGAACATTTAACAAATTCCATTCGCATTAATTTTTGTCCCCTTTAAAGAATAATCAGACAATAAATTCTCAAGAAGAGGAGTGCGAACACATATTTTATTCCAGCAGAATTGAAACTGAAAATGAAACAGTAGTGTCTTTTGTTTAGACAGGACGTCTGATTTAAATGAAGACGGGTGAATTCAAATAAAGAATGATACAACCCTAATTAAGCAGCCTTCGTTCTTCGGTACATCCGCACCACGGTGGTAATGTACAGTCTTTTCCAAAATAAAATAAAATCCCTTTGACAAAGTAGAGGATTCGAAATGAAGATTTAATACAGTGTGCCTGCTAAGTAGAGTGGTCAGATTTATTTTAATTCTATCGAGTGACAACACTGACCCAGATTTTAAGAAATAAAAAGACTTTATCGGTGCTTACTTCGTCATTAAAATAGGGTTGCCATCACCCCTGTTTAAGTGCGCCACACCTTGAGTGCGACATTCAGAGGTGGCGGAGATATCAAACTGAGTGCAATTCTCGGAAAACTCTTTCGACCAAATCTCAATAAGATTTACTGAGTCGGCACAAAGGGGTAACTCTAAACGTAGACAGTAAAAATCTTAACGACAAGCAATAACAGTGTGCGCCACAGGCAATTTCCTTTGACAAAAACAATCTGTGACCAACGTTTGATCATTCCATATACAGATACGATAATTTAACGACGCTGGGAAGTGATGGGAAAATAGATAACAGGATATATCAATTTCCCCTAACGCAAGAGAAAATTTTCCGTGGGATTGGCAAACACTAATGTCAACATCTCATCATCCGATTTCCTATATAATATACGTGAATGGCGCCATACTTACTGTTAAAATACTGCAAAAAGGGTTTTTTTAATATTGTACAATGAATATTAACTAGCGGAGATGCCATAACGCGATTTTTTATATGGAAATCTTCATTTAAACGCGATCTTCGCGATTTTTGCCATTTTCACGCGAATAACGCGAATATTCGTATTTTTAACGCGATATTCTGGTATTTTAAAATAATAAAGTAATTAAATATATCCTAAAAAATTAAATGAAAAATGTATTGTATAAACGACTGTTTAATATATAAATATCAACATGTTTCGGAAGCGAAGCTTTCCTCATCGGGATACAAAGTATACTAAGAAATAATTATAAGAATAGACATATAATAAACATAGAAAACAATAAGACAAATTACGAACATAATCAAATATTAACAGTAAGTGATGAAAGTAGGTAAGTTATTTATTAAAATGTTAAATTAGTAGAATTTTGAGTTCACATGTCTTATAAAATATTAAATAATAAATTTATATTAGGTATTTAATTTTTATTTTTATTATAAATAAAATCAAGGCAATAACAAGGCATAAAAAAGAGAAAAAAATTCCCGATGAGGGAAGCCTTCGCTTCGGAAACATGTTGATATTTATATATTAAATAGTGGTTTATTGAAAACATTTCTTTTTAATAAAAAAAAAATGACAACGCAAAGTAATTTTTCATTTATTGAGGAAGTAAGAAAATAAATGAATTAAAAAATATACTTAGTATTCACCACCTTATAAATATACATTTATATCTACATGTTTCGAAAGCGATGCTTTCATCGTCAGGAATATATGAATACTAAAAAAATAATTTCAAGATAAAAATCTATGCTTAGTAAAAATAATTTTTTACTAAGTATTTTTTTAAATTAATTTATTAATAATGACGCCACAAAGTGATTACCAATCGCCTGAAGAAATTATATAAGTAAGAAAGTGATATCATACGGTCTAAATATTTCTTTGCCATTTTTGACAAAAGCTTGAGTAGTCATAAAAATAGCGCATATCTGTCACAACAAAAGTGTGGAAACCCTAATGACTAAAACATCAACAGGAATTTAAATGTTGAATGGGATATTAAAACTATAATATAAATTATATTGCCTACAGTGGTGTAAGACATTATGGACGCCTGAAGATTCCTGAAAATATCAGCCTCCCCACGGACGCCGCCGCCTGTGATGTAATTTTCAAACTACCATAAAATTTATGGCGGCGTTTTGTGTACGGAACGTCTTACTGCTCCGAGCCTCGGTAAATAAATTACTGCCTATTTGAATTACTCATTCCGGCATAATGCTCCTAGATGGGATAACCGAAATAAATTCAGATAATATTGTCTGTCACTCATGTGAGAGAGCTTTTTTGTGGTCAGCTTAGGCTCTGAATTAAATATAAATAATCATTAAAGAAAATAATATTAACATAACCTAAATGAAAGATGAAACCACAGAAAATAAAAAGATTTCAGTCTCATCTGGTACTCGAACCCAGGAACTCTTGAATTTGAGATATGATATCGATGAATATCACACAAATTGAACTGGTCTCATTAGCTAAGTTGGTTAAGAGGTCCTGGGTTCGAGTCCTGTTGTTATTTTCTGTAGTTTTTTTCCGGTTTCATCTTTGATTTAGGTTATGTTAATATTATTTTCTTCAATGATTAAATATTGCAATGAGGTTTTTAAATCTAAGTAAAAATAATTAATAATTAAAATTTAAATATAAATATATTGTATTAATAAAACACCATTTAAAGGACTGCAACCTAGTTTCCGAAGGACACATTATATCGTATTCTTTATTACATTCATTAGGTAGTCCTTGAATGCTGTCAAATTAAGAGGTTGCATATTCGTCAAATTAATTAAATATTAAAACGGTAGTGTAGTTATACGACCGTTAAAAACTGAAACAATATTGATATAGGTTAGGTAATACAGATTTTATTACAGAAAAAATAAAAACATGAACAAAAAAACGATAAATTAATAAGAATTACTTTGTTCCCACCACTGTTTTTAATATATAAATCATGATGTAATCGTAACGCGTAAGATTGAGAAAGGGACGCTGTGGTGGCATGTAGAGCAAATGAACAAAGAAAGGAGTGTAAGGAGAATATTTGACGCATATTCGAATGGAAGAAGAAGTCGGGGACGCCCTACGAAGACATGGCACCATCCAGTGAATCAAATACTTGAGTGGGGCCATGTCAGAAGTCAGAAAAACCGAAGAGAATATATAAGACGATGTATGAATGTGAATAAAGCAATAATGTATGCCAAAATCGAGTTATTTTGCGGTTCGTTCTCTCTGCTTACCCCTGGCGAAAAGGCGTGATGGTTGTTTAGTCAGTTAACCATGTTTGGAAATCAATGATTTCCTCATCAGGATACACAGTATACTATGTATGTATACTGTATTTCCTGATGGGGAAAGCTTAAAAAATATTAAAAACAGTGTTATAAACAAAGTAATTCTTATTAATTTATTAATTATATCGCCAAAAAATAACTATAAATCTAATGTTTAATACTTTTTATTATTATTATTTAACTTATCCGTAAATATATAAATACTTACCTACCTTTAATGTTAATGATAATATTATTATCAAATCAGATTAATTCCATTAAAAATAAAAACACGATAAGAAACAAAGGTACTTGCTGTGATTGCTATTTGAGCTATGTACATTCATTCCTCTATCCGGGCGTCTTCTCTAACCACTGAGTTATTGCGCCAGTCATCAGACGCGCCGTATTTTTCCAATACATGAAATGTTAATTCCAGCATATCGCTCACTAGCGGCGTGCGTCGCTCTCGTTCATTTTTCTTAGGTTAGGTACAGCTTTTCAGCCTTTATGGAAAGCACGCCACTGTGACGCGAACTATCGTTATTCCAAATTGACGGTTGTTGGGAAATTAAATTTAATTAAATTAAGTTACTTATAATAACTATCTTTGCAATGAGAAACGTAGGTTAAGGTATAACTGACAAACTGACAACTTACAATTTCCTAACACGACTAAGATATTCAAGTGGTTCATGATGCTCTTTATATCTCATTATTACGGATTTTGGACTTTAACCCTTACAACTCCATTATTTTTTAATCTTTATTGACAGCCAACTTTAATTGAAATAATGTCAAAATATTAATTTATTGATAGGCAGTTAAAAAAAGGTTATTTTATAGTAAAACAAAAACGGAAAACAGCCAAAATCTTATTAAAACGTGAATTTAAATGTTTTTTTTTCGAATAATCACAAAATACACCGCATGCGCACGTCTTATCTTTTCGGCCGCCAGCCGACAACTGAGTTGTAGCGTACAAATAGTGATGTCGGCTGGCACCCGACAAATGAGTGGTAAGGGTTAATGTGGCACTAGGTATGCGACAAATTTCCAAGGATTCTATATAAAATTCTGTTTTACCGTAGAATGGTAGCGAGGAGTAAAAAAAAATTCTAAGTGTCGACCGAACGAGCTGGCTTTCTTCAAGATATGCTAACCTTATGTTATTTCACCAGCAATTCGTTTGTCTTCATAATAGCAAGTTGGGCATGTTTCTCCTAGGTAAATTTTAAATAGTAGTAAATTTTAGTTCTGATTGTATGGTGGGAACTATTGAGTGAAATTTATTGATTGCTTCTCAGACACAATACACGATTGGATTATGCATGTTTTTTATCAATTTAAGCTATAAATATGTTTATTATGAGTGATCGCAATCTTTATTACACTAAACAACAAAGATTACTCTGGTAAAATATTCTTCTCGCTTCCATTAACGAGCAAAGAAAAAAACTAACATTCTAGGCTTAAATGGTCGAGCTATTTTTGAAGTTCAATTGACATCTACCAGCACCGCGCAGTGCAGAACAGTACAGTGCAGGAACGGCCCAGAAACGAGTATTCACATTACACCGTGCACCACAGTACAGAGGCGAGTATTAACTGAACGTTAGTTTCCACCGCAGCATGTTTGAGGATTTTATAATCCTATTCCCATATTTATTATTATTTTAAGAAATTAAAACCGATAATCCCTGACCACATTCAATTTAACAATATTCGTTGCCAAATCTTCACGGTTTTAGGAATATCTGCGTCTATATATATAACGGTAGTGTTCATACTAACTGCGCAGACGCAGACGTCACCAGCAGCCATCAGCACTGTCAAAATATTCTAGCCGACAATCTCGGCCGGTGCTGGCCCGTGCATGCGAGGATTCGTTACGATAACGTACGCTGTAATATGAATGTGTTCATAGACAATGTAAGCCACTAATTTTCCCGTGCCTGCCACTCTACGTGTCTGCACTGCGCGGTGCTGGTAGATGTGAATCGAACTTAATACGTACATTCAATTACACCACACAGGCCATTAACGAAATTTTTCATTGTTTTCAATTTTACGCATGCTGATGAAATTCCACGTTATCCCTTCATAAAAAAGCCTCCTTGGTATTATTTTTCTCGGTCATTTTTTTAATTGGAGAAAGCTTCAGTTGTCAGGGGGACTTGTCATTTAAGCCGGCTGCTAGCGGGATATAATAATATGATTAAAATTTCAGACCCCTTGACACCCGTGTCCTCGGCCCGTGCCCTTTGCTAATTACAGTTTTCAATTCCGCTCGTGTAATAAGACCCATCCTGACCCTACGTTCTAGTGAAGCCCTATTAATCACTTATCTCGTTTTTCTTCGGCGAAAAATACGGTTAATTTTTAATTTTTTAAAATTTTAACGCCTCATAGGAGGGCCTGAGGGAACAACCAGGACCTACCTCTAACGATGATGTGTGAGGTGCACTTTTAAACAGATGAATAGACTGTTTTCTTTTTCTATTTTATATTTTCTATGTTGTTAAGCTTAGTAGGTGGGAAAATGAAGGAGATGGGAAAGAGGGAGGTTAAGAAGTACCTCTTTCTATTTAGATATGGGCATTAAATACGACTAATGCCATTTTAAGCTAAAGTTAAGAATTTATTTTATTCTTTCCACCAGCGTAATAAAAAATATAAATTACAACCAACTATCAGTCTCCTCATAATCCAATAGGACGCATGATCTATGCAGCAAGTTCAGAGGTATTGTTGATATATTTTCTGACTCCATTTATACAGTAAAGCGTCATCTATACTAGCACTTTGATGAATCCTGCAATATGTAGTATAAAAGCTTGGATAATATAGCGTTAAGGATTTGCGTTATAATATTGTTTTAGTTTTCTATTTTATGTCACTGTTAAACGTTTAAAAAAATGTTCATTCAGTGTATGGTTTAAAATCTCTATCTACTTATATGATGGTTCTTTATATTATCTTCTAAAATCCATGTAAATGCCCAGTTGGGCGTACAATCAGATAAAAAAATGATGATTAATTCCCACCCTATTTAAATCCTTCCCCTTTCTTTTCTCCCTCATCTTTTTCGTGCCAAGACATTATTTTAAAATACTTATGTATTATTATACAAATTTGTTTAACACGTTTTTCACACGTAATATGTGAAAAGTCACACTATGTGGAGAACGATGCAATAATTTTTATTATACCATATTCATTTTCTCACCAATGGTTGGCTGGTATAAATTGCCACTAGGCAATAAATCCACCCATAAAAATATGTATTATGTGTAATAAATATGTTTTATATTTTTTACAAAGAGTAAACAAATAAAAATAATAAAGTAAAAAAAAAAGATCTTTCCGATTCTCAATGGAAGAATCACAAAATAATATTTGTTACTGAGCTAAAATTCAAACGTAACATATTATAATGTATTTTCGACAATGACATTGGAAAAAAAGTCATGAATTTGTCTCAAAACTATAAAATTCTGTTTTAGGTTATTTCTTGTTGATTCTGTCCGAGCAGTGTGGCTAATTCTTAGTATAATATATGACTCCTTGTCGCTATCAACTTTTAATTAAAAATAAAACTTCTAGGAAGTGTACAGAAAAGTGTAGAAAATAAGACAGGACAGCGTAGAGAAGATAAGAAGATTTTAACGAAGTGAAGCGTAAAAAAGGGTTTAGTGAAGAGTGTGGAATAATTTTAACCCCTTAAGCGCAATGAATGATTGTGATATAAAACCGAAGTGTCACCAACAGAAATTAGTTGTGATTTCTCAGCCTCATTCCGTGGAACCGTTGCTAGTCAGCTTTATTCCGGTGTTTTTTTTGTAACTCTTTGGGTTCCTAGCGTATACAATCTACACTCTTGTTTTAACAACGGTAAAGAAAATAAATGTTAGTAGAAATAATGTTAAAAAATATATTTTTCAACTTTAGAAAAATAATTGCTTAAAAATAATTAGCCTTCTCTGTTAGTAAAAAAAACAGAACTTCCCGCCAGTTTACATAATTATTTTTCAGAAAGGAAACGGAACAAACTATATAACGTTTGTCTTATTTTTTGACAATTGTACGAATATTTATATCTCATTTAGAAAATTACGTTGACACCTGAAAATAGACAGAAAAAACAGTGTAAGTTTCATAATGCCAATGCTCACCGTTCAAGATTGTTTGTCTTTAGAAACTGCACTTCATTGTTCAGATAAAATGTCGATGACTCATACGGTTCCGTTATAATTCAACACACGTCTGAATCGGCACACTTCTTAAAAATGATGTAAAGTCAATAAAAAAAGATTAATTAGGTAAAATACTCAGATAATAACATCTAGATGCAAATAGATATGTTTCTAAGACAGGTTTGGAAGACTAGACTTCAACATTAATGACGAAATCGTATTTTTCGGCCGCTTTAAAATTAACCCCCCAAATGATTAAATTGGGAACATACACGTAGACAAGGTAATTAATAGATATTGGAAAAATAATTCATATTTATTAAGGTATTCTTATTCTTATTTTATTATAAATACTAGTGCAGACCAATTAAAAATCGCGGGATATTATTATAATTGTAGGATTTTTTTAAAACTTAATGTTTGCACCAAAAATGAGGTCGAAATAAAAATTAATATAAAAGTATTTAATAATATATATATTTTTTTAAATCCCGGAACAGCCGAGAATCGAACCCTTATTAACTGCTAGAAAAGCAACTATACTGACTAACTACTGATGAATGATGCATGCATTCATTGTATGCACTGAAACAAATAATGATTTATTTTAGAATTAGACTGTTACGTACATCACATCACATCATATCCGAAATTATATTATTTAATAATAATTGAAACTATAAAAAAAAAATAACGTGATATTTGCTGACACTAACTAACTAACTAACCATCACGCCGTTTCACCGCAGGGGTAGGCAGAGAGGACTGACCGCCAAACAAATCGATCTTGGCATACACTTCTTGCTTCATTCACATTCATACATCGTCTCATACATTATCTTCTATTATACCGACTTCTGACATGGCCCGACTCAAGTATTTGATTCACTTGATCGTGCCATGTCTTCCTCGGGCGTCCCCAGCTTCTTCTTCCATTCACATTCGCGTCATACATTCTTCTTACACTCCTTTCTTCGTTCATTCGCTCCTCATGTCCAAACCATCAAAGCGTCCCTTTTTTAATCTTACTCATTACGCTTACATCAGCCTTGCATTCTTTACGTATTTCAATATTTTTCACACGATCATACATGGTTTTACCACACATTCGTCTCAGAGATCTCATTTCTACGGCATTCAGTTTACTTTCATCTTTCCTCTGCCAATTCGATGCCTCACTGCCATACATAAGGGTTGGTATCAGCACTCCATTGTGGACTGCTAGCTTCGCTTCTTTGGACAACTTTTTGTTCGTTTCCTGACACGTAACATACTTAAAGGTAAATTTCTAGGTAAGTTCAACGAACTTTAATATTTTACTAAAGAAAATCCCGGCGCTTTATCGAGTGCTTTCTTGGTAGGAAAAAATGAAAAAGGGAACAGTTAAAAATTATTGTGTAACCTTTTGGTCCTGACAGCGCCTCAGAAAGGACTAACCCCGGCCTGTTACGATATTTGAAGCTAGCACTGTAGTAGGAAAAATGTTCATTAACCGTAAAAAAATTCTAGCTGTGTCGATAAAATTGTAGTTATTATGTCTGGATGAAAGCGTATTTATTTTAACACTTTAGTAAAGCTTGCCCCCAAAGTCTAAGGGTTGAAATGCCCCCAAAGTGTTAAGGGTAGACATACCCCCGCGCCGCGTTGAGAAAACACTCGTTTACTGGATATAATTAACGACATCATTCAAGACCGACTTTCTATTGGTCAATAAATACAGGCTGTAGCTGTAGCTGTAGCGACCAATAACAGAGCAGGAAGCGTTCAATCTCGGGTTATTAAACGTTTTTACGTTCATAAATAATGTCAATTAATGGTTAATAAATAGACACTGATCGTTAAACACAGATTGTCGTTATTTTGACGGGGACGTTAAAAGGTGTAATTAAGAAGCTTTTGATCCTGTAACTAAAACTTACCTGTCTTGGATTGCTTGCGTTATATGGACAGTTCTTTATAAAACTGAGCATTTATTCTTATTTAAAATTAATAAATATATACATATATTTTTTTTATTTATAAAAATCGTATTTCGCGAGTTGTTTTTTGTTTGTTTGTTTGTTTTTTTTTTTTTTAATATAAGTACAGATCCACACTTCTTGAGATTTTCTGTTCGGTGTTGGAAATAGCATTATTCAGTGCTGATACCAAACCTATTCAATAACAGTGGACTGAATGCAGTAGAAGCAGAGGCGTGCCGTCCATAAATGTACATAAGCAGGTATTTCCCCACCTTCCTCTTCTTCTTATCCTTCTCGTCCACAATACCTTCAGCCTCACAACATTCTCCAATTGGGGATGCCATAGTCTCACTGGCACCAGACGGTTGGGAGCAGTTGGGACTCTTGTGCGGTATTCATATATAAGCACTGAATACCCCAATACATACATAATTTTACAATATAGATAAAATTATTGCAGGAAATCAATATTCAATTTTAAAAACACGCGCGAAGTATATGTTATACCACGAAGCGCAGCGCAGTCCGTGCAATTATAATGTGTCAAGAACTAAGTATGCAAAATGTTGATGCAAAATGCAAACTTAAATGTTGTGTATATTCTATAAATTCAAATGAAACTGTGTGCATAATGCGCTTTAACCGCTTAAGGACCACGCCCGAGTATACTCGGGTGGTTATTATGTCCAAAAATACGCACACCCGAGTTAACTCGGGCAAGCTTTACATGCAGAAAACATCAATCCCGAATATACTCCGGCGAAAATAAATACAATTTATGGTATATGGAAAACGGACAAAAGACAGCTGAGAGACAAAAGACAGATGCACCATAATATAAATTTTCAGTCCCATTTTGCTTTTATAGAGATAAATAAAATAAAATTCATTCATAAGAAATGTGTTTTTTTTTTTTTTCTAATGATTCTGAAGGGGTTAAGGGACGACACGTTTGTATTAGTGTCCAAAGAGCAGTGATTTTCTGCTATGCGAGCAAATGTGCCATCAGTGCCATCTGTTGGTACATCTATTAATTAGAACAATTTTACTCCCAAAATAGCGAAAAAAAATCATGTTCTTTCTAAATATTGTCGGTAATTGGTTTGCAATATGCTTAGATAAAGCGGTTATTTGAATATTTTATGTGAATTTTGCTGTTTTTACTATTGTTTACCCTGATTACAAACGCTGTGCACGCCACTGACTGAATAAAAAATATTTATTAATTTGTTCATTTTCGGAAAATCGTCAGTTAACATTTTATAGTTTAGTTTATATTGTATTGAGCGGTATTCTAAAGTACGACCAATTATGGATTTCCGTCTTGTGATTTTACCTCTAACGTATAAAATAAAAATAAAATAAATTTCCAACAAAATTATCAACAACTGAAAATCACTCATGACTCGAGTCAGCAAACCACTTGAATTAATTGAAAAACAAATTAGTCGTCGGTCCCACCGCTATTGATGTTAATAATTAAACCGGAATATTGAAATTCAATAAAAACATTAATTTCAACCTAAATATTAATTGAATTTAATGGAATATTGTAAAATCAACCCTTATCCATTAAAAAAATAAGTAACAACACGTCACAGGGTTGTGTGGGCGCCATTTTGTGATGGCGTGGCTTTGTCACGTTCGATTTTCAAATCAAGAAGGTAAACAAATACGTTTCAATAAGGTTTCAATCAAATTGAATGTTGCCAGATTGTGTTTACACTCTTGGACTTTTTGAAATCAAATCGGGTACCTACACAAAATTTCGTACACATTAATAAAAGAGTAATTACTTTATTATTTTAATTTAATAAAAACCCGGCCTTGTACTTGTCATTCTTTAATAATAGGCTTTGGGAAAGGAAACTGATACGTTTTCGATTAATGACTGAGTAGTCTAAAGCGTCTGATTCCTACCCAGGCGTGCGTCGTAGCGATGCCTTTATCATTTCACAAGAAATTATATATGATAGTTATCAGTGGAATTCAATTATTGACAGGTTATTTATAACCTGGAAAACTTTGGAATTCTTTTTTAAAAAAAATCAATGGTGGCATATATTTCCCACGAAATCAAATCATTTTATTAATTATTATGATAAAATTGAAGAAACGTTAAATTCTACCCAAGCCCGTTTAGATTCGTGTATGACGTCTGTAGGAAATTTTTTATTACGTACATCGCATTAGACTGAAGAATCAATTTCGATAAAAAAATCTAAAAAATGATTATTGTATCCTTTTTGTTTTAACTGAGTCTAAGGACGGAGTAAAGCTGTATTATAAAAGTACCGTTCTTTCAATAACAATACCATTTCTAGAATAATTCTTTATTTAATTTAATTTCATTATTAATTTACAGTCCTTTAAGTAAATTCAATATTTTGACAAACTAACCAAATTAAAACTAACTAAACATCACGTCCTTTCCTGACAGGGGCAGGCAGAGAGGATAGACAACTACACAACTCAGTCTCGGCATACACTCCTTGCTTTATTCACATTCATATATTATCGTCTCATACATACTCTTCTGTTATTCTGACTCTTGACATGACCCGACTCAAGTATTTGATTTTACTTGATCGTGCCATGTCTTCCCTTGGTGTCCTCAATTTCTTCTACCATTAACTTCTAAGTCATATATTCTCCTTACGCTCCTCTTTTCACTTAAATATTTAACTATAAAACAAAAAATCAGTACTGAGTTTGCATAGTTTATTTTGTTTGGAATTTGTAGGTAAACGCATATTCAGCTCGCATCGTCTTTTCTATACAATAAAAATATTTATAAGACATGAATCCATATTTTTTGTTCTGTATCTTTAAATACTGTTCAAAACGTCTCTAATAAAGTTTGGATATTTACAGAGAAAAAATTAAACTCCCCATCTTAGCAGTCGCCCAAAGGGCCAACTAACGAACTTCCAATATAATTTTGGGTTCTTTGTTCCCACAAAATCTACACTA
>JAHDVE020000121.1:0-50330 GCA_022606495.2 Halesus radiatus
TCGTTATCCTAATTAACAATGAGCGTACATCCCGGCTAGACGGGCAGATTAGCCTGACGATAACGGCTAGCATTGAGCGTTATACCGCGAGACCCGCTTTTACCGTTAATATAATTAAAGTGGCCACCGCCGCCACTGAACGCGGAAGTTCCAGTGTCATCTGCAGCCAAATTAGATATTAGGAACAGTCCGTTGGGAATAACACCGCCTCAGTGCCCGAATCGCTTTCAACAATGGCTAAAACGATTGCTAATTACAATAATTATTAAAATTAATTACAATTTGATCAACGAGCCAAGAGTAGCTATCTAATTTGCATAATTAATGTTCTTACATGCAATGACAGGAACTGCTTTTCTCAGGAACTGACCTTTAGAGTGAGAATATTTTTTTAAACAATTTTAAAAGCTAAATAAAGACCATCAAAATCTCTGTGTTAAATTCTAACCATTTATTACTTCACACTCCTGGCGTATTTTTTTTTAATAATTTCTTCAAAAGATTGGTATTCACTTTGTGGCGTCATTATTAATAAATGAATTAAAAATTCTTAATACATACATATCAACATGTTTCGAAAGCGATGCATTCCTCATCAGGAATATACAGAATAATAAAAAAAACATTAATGTCTAGTATAGACAAATGAAAAACATAGAATAAGTAAATTAGTAAACAGTGAAGAAAAATATAGTTCATGAATAATACTACTTCAAATTTATTAATTAAAAACATCCAAAACCCTGTCCAACCAGATTTTTATAGTAAAAATAAATTTATAAAAATTGGATATAAATAACGAGAATAAAGATAAAATTTTAATGTAAATTAATTTGGAACGATTGCAACTTTTTTACATAGGAAAGAAATTTTAATATTAGAGTTAATGAACACCTCAGGTGATAAGTAATAATAATTATTCTGAATATGCCAATCATATTTTGGAAACCAATCATTATTTTGATAGAAATAAAGGTTCAAAAAATTTACACAAATGCAACCGGTTTACAATTAGACAAATTCGAAATTTCAGAAATTATAAAAAGTGTTAATAGTCAATTAAATATAATTAATAATCTTTTTTTAAATAGCTGTCTCTGAAATTTATTTTCACATTAATAACTATACTTATTTTAATAATAATAACAATTATTGTTTTATTTTTTATGATTGATTATTTCTTGATTTTATTTATATTTGTAACAAAAATATATATTTTTTACTTTCTAATACAATTTTTTTTTTATTTAATATATTTCAAATATTTTTAATTAATTTCTTATTATAATTATTGTTTATGTTTTCAATTAGATCTATTTGCTTATTATTTGTGGGTACTTGTCATTATTTTTAGTAGATATATTGTTTATCCCGATGCTTCTGAAACATGTAGATATTTACATATTAAAAGTAGCTGTTTAAACAAAGTAATTGTTAGTAATCTAACCATAATATATTATATTATATATATATATATATAGAATGATACCCATAATTAGTAGAGTGTTGATTGAGGAAAAGCAATTCATTGCTTCTGAGTTCACACGATTTCGAATAAGTATTGCATACTTATTCAAAATTCTTGGCAATGTACCCAAAATTACTGCTAAAAACGTGACTGTGGGTCTTGCGAATGATTTAATAGGAAGCGGTTATTTTCGGAATTTCCTAATATTTTCGCATTACAATTACGAATATCTTGACAGTCTTTCCGATAATGCCGCAGTAAATACTAACTTTTTATTCGCACTTATACGAATGCTCTATAAAGATTTCCCGATATTTTCTCAGTAATTACAAAATCATTCAGTCGTTCCAATGTGAATACTATCTAAGGTCTTCCTGATATTCCATAAGTAAAATACTGAAATTTGATTCGTTCTTATACGTTTACGTTATTAGGTCTTCCTGATGTCTTGTTAGGTTCGTGTATAAATACTGTGTATGCGTTCTGTCATGTTAATTATCCTTTTCTTACTGATAGAGTATTAGAACTTCTTACTAGTATTTTTTAAGGATTATAGTGATCGTTCCAGTCCTGACAGAATTCAACATTATGCATTTTTATAAATGCGTTTCATTAAAATCTTCTAGGACTGGGATGATGTGATGTCAGTGCAAACATTCAAAATATAAGTAATAAGTCTTATAATATTATCAGTAAGTAAGGGTAATTAACACTACAGTACGCATATAAATATATATTCTTATGTAATATAAATCTTTACACTTTTGAGTAGAATAGCGATATATAAAATTTGATTTTCATAAGTTCTATAAAGATATACATTCTTATATTACAGAAAGTTAATACTTTTATAAAATCGTCAGTTTGATATTTCACCTGATTCAACTTAAAAGAAAATTGATTTTGGATGTAAAAATGAAATGCAAAAACAAATTTCAAATTTTTTCATTTATGATTTTCTTTTCATTGCCTGCAGTTACATATAAACACATTTATTTAGTTATTTATTTAATAGAGATTTAAAAAAAAAAACATTTATATGATAAACTTTAAAATTTAGTAAAACAATATAAAATAAAGATAATAAACAAATTATTACAAAAACAAATAAACAAAAAATCTTATCACCAAAGTTAATTAAACTACAAATTGTTGGTGGTTTTGGTAAGTATTAAGAATGCTAGAAGGTCGAATTCTGCGGAAAAGTGCTATTCCAGAGGGAAGACGTTTAGTGGGCCGCCCCAGATACAGGTGGGCGAAACAACTCCAGATGCTGGGCGAGGAGAGGCTGGACCTACTATGGACGGATGCCATTGACATAGCACAGGATAGGGACGCCTGGAGGCGCCTTGTTGATACGATGAGTCCCCGACCCGAGTAGGACAAGGGGAAGAAGAAGATAAACGTTACAAGTTCTATAGTAAGTTGGGCAGCACATTTATTATACTAATACGTGAAAACAATATTCCCTGTAAACCAAATGAAAAAAGTAAAGACACTACACTACTACAGATACTGCATATAACGTAAATGTTAAAAAAACAACATATATTACGAATACACTACAAGGTGCACCACTCGGAAATGGAATACACTACAGATACTGCATATAACGTAAATGTTAAAAAACAACATATAATACGACTACTGGTGCACCACTCGGAAATGAAAGGCTTACTATAGATACTGCATATAACGTAAATATTAAAAAACAACATATAAGCCGACTACAAAGGTGCCACTCGGAAATAGAAGACACTACAGATACCATATAACGTAAATATTAAAAAACAACATATAATACAACTTCACCAAAATTACCCACTCGGAAATGGAAGACACTACAGGCACTGCATATAACGTAAATGTTAAAAAACAACATATAATACGACTACACTACAAGGTGCACCACTCGGAAATGGAAGACACTACAGATACTGCATATAACGTAAATATTAAAAAACAACATATAATACGACTACACTACAAGGTGCACCACTCGGAAATGGAAGACACTACAGGCACTGCATATAACGTAAATGTTAAAAAACAACATATAATACGACTACACTACAAGGTGCACCACTCGGAAATGGAAGACACTACAGGCACTGCATATAACGTAAATTAAAAAACAACATATAATACGACTACACTACAAGGTGCACCACTCGGAAATGGAAGACACTACAGATACTGCATATAAAGTAAATGTTAAAAAACAACATATAATACGACTACACTACAAGGTGCACCACTCGGAAATGGAAGACACTACAGGCACTGCATATAACTTAAATGTTAAAAAACAACATATAATACGACTACACTACAAGGTGCACCACTCGGAAATGGAAGACACTATAGATACTGCATATAACGTAAATGTTAAAAAACAACATATAATACGACTACACTACAAGGTGCACCACTCGGAAATGGAAGACACTACAGATACTGCATATAACGTAAATGTTAAAAAACAACATATAATACGACTACACTACAAGGTGCACCACTCGGAAATGGAAGACACTACAGATACTGCATATAACGTAAATGTTAAAAAACAACATATAATACGAATACACTACAAGGTGCACCACTCGAAAATGGAAGACACTACAGATACTGCATATGAACGCAGATAACGATAGATAACGAACGTAATTGTATAATATACGGAATACGGACAATTTATTAGTCTCTTATAATAATATATCATGATTGTCTTGATAGAATATTTGTACAATTCATATTATATTGCTCGTATTTTTTTATATGAGTACCGCACAAAAGTCCCAACTGCTCCCAACCGACTGGAGCCAGTGAGACTATGGAATTCCCAATTGGGGAATGTTGTGAGGCAGAAGGTATTGGGGAGGGGAAGAAGAAGGGGAAGAGTAAGTTGGGTAAATACCTGGCTATTCGATCTGGTCACCAAAAACGGCTAAAAGTCATTTCAAAAAACGTTTCAATTCTGAATGGTGTTTAATTACCCCTACTTGATAATTTTTCTATTCTTTTGAAGGTGTGCTTAATTTCATCTAGCTTGGAATAAAACTGTAGATTTAAATACCAAATAAACAAACACCGCCCGCCCGGGACATTCTACTATTTAATAAAAGAAGAGAAGATAATATATTACTATCCAAAAGCTCTCTTGATGTGGACAAACTACAAAACAGCGCTATATAAATTTTCCTGTTTGAATCTAATCTTCATTATTATAATATATTATTATGCGTATATTAATTCCAAGTACCTATGTAAAATACCTACATAAACACATTACACTGCATAGGTATAAATAACTTTTAACAATCAAAGTATTAATAATTTATTCGGAAAATTACATATATATTTTTTCTTTTATATCATTCAATTTATCAATAACATATAAAGAAATTACCTACTATTTATCAAGAATATTCCGTAATATATATTAGGAATAACATCATGATATATTTTAGTTCTGTGTGAATCATTTAACAGGAAAGATTATTAATGTATTGTTATTTAATGAGTTCTTATTAGTCCCTTCATTCAACAAAAAGCAAGAACCCTTTGTACTGCATGAATTTCACGACGTCATGATAAATCAATAAAGCATCCGAATAAAATGATTTTATCGTGACGTTGGACAAACACGTTAGTAAGAACTGTCTGAATAAATCATTAGTCATCAAATATTGTACTCAAATAATACTGTTAAATTGTTAATTTTGTCATAACATCCTGATACGTTAATATTGCATATCCGTACAATAATATTCTATTAATCAGGCCTGTTAATTTATCAGTAGGGCAATAATCGATTTCTCTCGGTGCACGGCAAGAAAATTTGAACTGGATGAGTTGCAACAAAAAAAGAGACTTGAAAAGAGGAGGATTTTGCCCAATACTTTATCTTATTACTAATTATAGACAATCTATTATTACTGCTTATGGCTAACTTATTCCATTCACCGGTTCATCGATCTGTAATACCAAACTATATATACAATACATTTGCCCAATGCTCTATCTTATCACTAACCATAGACAATCTATTATTACTGCTTATGGCTAACTTATTCCATTCACCGGTTCATCGATCTGTAATACCAAACTATATATACAATACATTTGCCCAATGCTCTATCTTATCACTAACCATAGACAATCTATTATTACTGCTTATGGCTAACTTATTCCATTCACCGGTTCATTGATCTGTAATACCAAACTATATATACAATACATTTGCCCAATGCTCTATCTTATCACTAATCATAGACAATCTATTATTACTGCTTATGGCTAACTTATTCCATTCACCGGTTCATCGATCTGTAATACCAAACTATATATACAATACATTTTCGCAATGCTCTATCTTATCACTAACCATAGACAATCTATTATTACTGCTTATGGCTAACTTATTCCATTCACCGGTTCATCGATCTGTAATACCAAACTATATATACAATACATTTGCCCAATGCTCTATCTTATCACTAACCATAGACAATCTATTATTACTGGTTATGACTAACTTATGCCATTCACCGGTTCATCGACCTGTAATACCAAACTATATATATAATACATTTGACCCATGAACGTGATGCCACATTATAATATACAGGTTATTAATTTGATAATTTGTTCAAAAGATTGGTTTTCTCTTTTTGGTGTCATTATTAATAAATTAATTAGTAATTACTTTGTAATCGCCACTTTATTAATATATACATATCAACATATTTCAAATTCCAAATAATAATAACGTCAAGTATAGACAAATGATAAACATAAACAAAAATTGATTAAAGTAGGTAATTATTACACAAAAATTAAAAAAAAAAGTATAAATTAAAATTAGAAGATGTGTTAGTACTCAATTACATACAATTAATAATCTTTTTTTTCAAAATAGATATCTCTTGAATTTATTTTCATATTAGTCTTAATAATTTCTTTTTTTTATTTCTAATATAAATTTTTTATTCAATGTTTTATAATAATTTTTTAATTAACATGTATTATTAATTATTACCTGCTTTAATAATTTTTTTGTTTATGCTTAAAATTTGTGTACTCTAACATTATTGTATGCTATGTTTATCATTTGTCTATACTTGAGATTATTATTTTTTAGTATTCTGTATATTCCTGATGAGGAAAGCATGGCTTTCGAAACATGTTGAAATTTATATATTAAGAAAGTGGTGATTGCAAAGTATTTTTTAATTAACTTATTATTAATTGTATGTACATGCTGATAATATTATTCAAGACCATTCTTACCTGGCAGGTCACTTGAGATAAACACTGTTTATTAGCGAATATACAGTTCTGCACGCAGAGGACCCCAATATTGGAAAATATAAATAATGTGACTGCTCTGTAACAAAACTTTCATAAAAGTGTCGTCTTATCGTTTTATCATCAGGATAATTGAAAGTAAGTACCAGACTATTCATAGCATCCACATCTGCCGCTGAAGGAAGACGGAACGATGAAGGGGAGTACCGGTAGCGCAGAATAGGGAAGGGTAATTGGGCATGAAGCTGGGGGAAATGGGCACTCTACTGCAGCAGGGAGGGAATGGACCAAGTTAGGCTATTAAGCCAAGTTACATTATTCCTTCAATTCTCAGTCATGAGTCTTGACATATGAAATGTCATTGCTTATATCGAAAAGTATTCAAATTTACCTCGTTAACAATACGTACAAATATGTGTAATGTAATGTAATGAAATAATATTCTCCAACGTCAAGATGGTGAAATCGCTGCATTTAGATCTTCCTTCCTGGGATAATAAAACAGACTTTATTATTTACGCTATTTTGCCCTTTCTTACATTGTCCATTGAACAAATATGTGTAATGTAATGTAATGAAATAATATTCTCCAACGTCAAGATGGTGAGATCGCTGCATTTAGATCTTCCTTCCTGGGATAATAAAACAGACTTTATTATTTACGCTATTTTGCCCTTTCTTACATTGTCTATTGAACAAATATGATGGTCTCCTTGATCGTTTATCTCCTTGATAGCTGCGGGTACATTTAAAATTATCTAAGTGTTACTATTATATTAATTCAATCCTCACCGTAACAAAAATGTTATGTTTTTTTTCTCAATTTTTTTATACCATACTTTGATATTTTTTTGTAATATTATTTTAATCGATATTGTGTAACTGGACTCATAAATATTGTTTCCAACTTGTGTTCTTTGATATTGTGTAACTGGACTCAGAAATATTGTTTCCAACTTGTGTTCATTGATATTGTGTAACTGGACTCAGAAATATTGTTTCCAACTTTTGTTCATTGATATTGTGTAACTGGACTCAGAAATATTGTTTCCAACTTGTGTTCTTTGATATTGTGTAACGAGACTCAGAAATATGGTTTCCAACTTGTGTTCTTTGATATTGTGTAACTGGACTCAGAAATACTGTTTCCAACTTGTGTTCTTTGATATTGTGTAACGAGACTCAGAAATACTGTTTCCAACTTGTGTTCTTTGATATTGTGTAACTGGACTCAGAAATATTGTTTCCAACTTGTGTTCATTGATATTGTGTAACTGGACTCAGAAATACTGTTTCCAACTTGTGTTCTTTGATATTGTGTAACGAGACTCAGAAATATGGTTTCCAACTTGTGTTCATTGATATTGTGTAACTGGACTCAGAAATATTGTTTCCAACTTGTGTTCATTGATATTGTGTAACTGGACTCAGAAATATTGTTTCCAACTTGTGTTCTTTTATATTGTGTAACGAGACTCAGAAATATGGTTTCCAACTTGTGTTCTTTGATATTGTGTAACTGGACTCAGAAATACTGTTTCCAACTTGTGTTCTTTGATATTGTGTAACGAGACTCAGAAATATCGTTTCCAACTTGTGTTCATTGATATTGTGTAACTGGACTCAGAAATATTGTTTCCAACTTGTGTTCATTGATATTGTGTAACTGGACTCAGAAATATTGTTTCCAACTTGTTATTTATTGTTGTATTATATAATATTGTTGAACTAAACTCCTGCTGACAAGCTACTTGCAGTGGCTGAACGGATACATGTTCCAATTGTATGTAATTAATATTATACAATAACAACAAGAAATTACGGAATAACGCGACTTTATTTTACGACATATAAAGCGATCCTTAAAACTTCACGTGTCCAATCGAATTGAAATCTTTCAAAGCGTTTTGCTTTAATAATGATATTTGCGTCTTTTTGATTCAGGTTGTCTGTGATAATATGTTCCATGTATTTGACGTTACGAACGACATCAATTTTCCTTCCATCTAGCCATGCATTCTAATGTAAAATCTCCTCCTTACGAATTAATTTTCAGATTTGGTTATAATGTGACAAATTATTTCCTTTAGCCTTTAGATTGCCGAGCTCCCGCGCCCTAATATTTCCGTAGTGTACCGAGGGTAAAATTTTGCACGCAGGCGGCCCGCCGTGCACCGGCTAAATCTATTTTCGTAATTACTGCTTTGTTTTTGCAAAACGATGTTTTTTGTAAATTGTATCGTCTTACCAGATAATGTGTATCATACTCGTATGTAGTTTCCCATCGGATACAAATTTAGCGTATCCGATTGGCAATCTCGGCGCACTTAGAAGTTAAAGTATGATCGAAAAACATTTTAGTATTTGCCGTAATGTTGTTAATTTTATTTTGTGAAATTCAGGACTTAATAATACATACATTTGGTGATGTTTTATTTTATATTGAAACAGGCTTGTAATTCTCGCTTAATACCAGCTTAAAGCTAGAATTACAATGCCGCCTGTGTAAGGAGTGTATTGCTGAATTTTTCTGATTGAATCCCCCTAATGTATTATAATAGTATACATATTAGCGGAAGATTCAAATAAGTGGTTTAAACTCAGGTTTTTACCAAGCGTGGTCCATCCATACTGTAATATGCAAGCAACTTATTAGCCATAAAATTTACTTTTACATATGGTATCCCTTCAATCAAATGACAACCGACCGACTTTCTGTTATCCACAGAACACGAGATTTATTCGTTTTTCTGCCTCCTGCTGAATCGGTCGTGTAGTAGAAAATACTAGTAACTTGTTGATTTGCATTTGCATCACTTCTAGTTTATAAATTTACCTTCTGAATTTTGTACGCGTTGAGAAATAAATTAATCAAATGGTGACCCTTCTTTTATTAATATCTCCGCGACAATCTTTAACGAAAGCGCTTGGTAAGTATTGGTAAGTATACACAATACACAACATACCGTCAAACATATATAATACGTTAAAATACCATACATGCTGTGGATGATCCGCATCCCTTGTGTTTTAGGGTCAAAAAGCTTTATTTAGATGTATTTTTTCGTTAGAGTAACAAAGATTTTTTCTAGCCGTAAACTGCCCTACTGCAATTCAACACCGTCCCATCCTCAGAGATTTATTACACACCACGACACGATACATGTCCACTAATACATTCTTAATGCTCAAATGTCTATGCGAGGAAACACACAGATGTACAGTGTGGATGCCGTGGATACTCTGTTCTATTCCGTATCCCTAAAGTACAAAGTCAAACATTTTGGCGAATACGCATTAAGTCCTGCCTTCCAATATCTTAGAACACTGGATACGGTTTTGAGGAGAGCATCCAACATGCAAAAACGACTTTAATGCTTATAGGCACAATGCACAGAATAGCATACATATTTCGAGTCGGGTGGATTGTTTTTAGAACGATTTGACATTTTTGCGTGACGTATTGCCAGTTCGGCTGGAATAACTGAAGCCGGGATATTAAGCATTGGATATCCTTCGATTACCTATTTAATTCATTGTTTAAATAAAAATTAATACAGAAAATAACATGGATAACGCCGACGTGTTCTAAAACTGTAAACGATAATAGTGAATTGTGTGGTTGTATAATTGAATAATTAATGCGACAAAGTTGTGTCTCTTGTTCATGGGCTAGTTGATAGATTTATATATTAAATTTGATAGAGGGTATATACTGTTTGTCAACCATCCCTTCTGCAATAAGTCACCGACCGCCACTGGTATTACACGTTAAAAATAAATGAATTATTAATTATTTTTATAAACAATAATTATTAATCTAAAACACTCATCCAAATTGAAAAAACCTTCCGAGCAAAGATAAATGTCGCCGGCAGGACTCGAACCCGCACCCTTCTAATATCCGGTCAGATGCTCTACCATTGAGCTACGTCGGCTTATCGCAAACCCGCCAAGTTAATCAATATATACTAGTGTTTCATTCAATAATTACTGTTTTTATTATATTTTCACCTGTAAACAGCCAACTTTATTAGTATGAGAAAGGCTTGTAACGGCTAAATCCCTCAAATAGATGGCGTCGAGACAAATTATGTCTACATTTTATTGGTGAAAATTGCTTTGACTTGTCAAATATTTATTAATTGATAAACTAAAGAGTTCTTAAGAGCTTAAAGACAAATTATGTAGGCATAATTTGTCTCGACGCCATCTATATGAGGGATTTAGCCGTTACAAGCCTTTCTCATACTAATAAAGTTGGTTGTTTACAGGTGAAAATATAATAAAAACAGTAATTGTTAAATGAAACACTAGTATATATTGATTAACTTGGCGGGTTTGCGATAAGCCGACGTAGCTCAACGGTAGAGCATCTAACCAGACATTAGAAGGGTGCGGGTTCGAGTCCTGCCGGCGACATTTATCTTTGCTCGGAAGGTTTTTTCAATTTGGATGAGTGTTTTTAGATTAATAATTATTGTTTATAAAAATAATAATTGTTACCCTTTGCACTATGCACAAAAATCTTGTCTTAAGTTTTAAAGAACTTTAGTTTATCAATTAATAAATATTTGACAAGTCAAAGCAATTTTCACCAATAAAATGTAGACATAATTTGTCTCGACGCCATCTATTTGAGGGATTTAGCCGTTACAAGCCTCTCTCATACTAATAAAGTTGGTTGTTTACAGGTGAAAATATAATAAAAACAGTAATTATTGAATGGAACACTAGTATATATTGATTAACTTGGCGGGTTTGCGATAAGCCGACGTAGCTCAACGGTAGAGCATCTAACCGGACATTAGAAGGGTGCGGGTTCGAGTCCTGCCGGCGACATTTATCTTTGCTCGGAAGGTTTTTTCAATTTGGATGAGTGTTTTAGATTAATAATTATTGTTTATAAAAATAATAATTGTTACCCTTTGCGCTATGCACAAAAATCTTGTCTTAAGTTTTTAAGAACTTTAGTTTATCAATTAATGAATTATTAATTGTTTTTGTGTTTAATTCGTAGAAGTTCATTTTTCTTTTTTTTTTATTTAATCTAAATCAAATTTAATAATGTTATTATTAAGTTAAGTCGTCACAATGTGAATTAACCGCAGTTTGAAAATAGCCTTGAACGCCGAAACAGCTGTCAAAATAATAAAATCTAAAAGTATTTACAGAACTTAAATTTGTTACATAAAATTTAATAAAAAATGACTTAGAAATTGAGCTTTATATCGAACTCTTGACTTTATACTGAAATTGCAGCACGAAATATCTTCACTAACTTTTTATCCAAGTTATTAAAACAGTAACCATCTCGAATGTCAAGGGTGTTACGTTCGCTATAAAAGACTCTTAAGACGTATAAAGATCCTGCCTTATCACGTTCCTTCAAATCACATCAGAACCACATGAACTATAAAGCCTTTATATTAAGTACGTAGAACCTGGTTGGAAAGAAAATCCAGCGGCGTACAAATACAAACCACATAAGTAATACGTTGTTACTGTCATTCGAATCAATTTAGAGATAATTGCTATATAATTAATACCTGAAGATATTAATAATTCGTTTCATTTGATAAACGCATTATAATGTATTACAGCAGTCTTGTATGAATGCGCAAGTACTTTTTAAATATCCGCGTTCAATGAAAGTTCTCCCGCCGGAATCGCAATTTTATAATAAGCTTGTGTTGACGCAAGCATTGCCGCATCGTATGATAATGAATGGTATTAGTGCCTGCAACTACTACGTGAAAATGCGAACTAATATCAGGTATGTTAATACCCCACCTGCGAAATCTACCTCCCTTTCCGCTGTCCAATGAACTATATCCACCATTCGAGTACCTTTAAACAATAAATTATAAATTTTAATGTTTTATGCTATAATTATAATACATTAAACCAATGTTATCCCCATAAATAATTATAATTTCTACCAGGATAGCAGAATGGCGGAGAAGATACGCACCGAACTGATACCAATACATTCAATCTGTTCCTTATCCACGCACAACCCTTTGTGTGTGTGGAACTAGTTTGGGATAGAATCATGATCAACCCATTTTACACCGATACACGTGCATACTAACAATACATCCAAAGGCTCTTGACACTTTTATCAAA
Source organism: Halesus radiatus (assembly GCA_022606495.2). Lineage (NCBI taxonomy): Eukaryota > Metazoa > Arthropoda > Insecta > Trichoptera > Limnephilidae > Halesus > Halesus radiatus. Next base: position 12,911 of record JAHDVE020000121.1, read on the forward strand.
CACGGAAAATTTGCAGAACGTTTAACGATCACGTGACCCGAGGGAAATTAAAATACGAGTACGTATTTTGAACATAGGGTTGAGTTACGTCGGAAGGTGTTGCGTAAGGTAAAGGTATTATTAACAGAAGAAAAGTTATGTAATTGATATTATATTTAGAAGAAGCCATTTTGTTTTCCTCATCTGATTTATTATTGGTTTATTCGGTATCAGTTAACAGTTGATACATTTGTGCAGATTGAAACAAAGGCATTCATAATGTTAATCAGTAACAATGATGTAAGCCATTAAAAGCTTTTAACGATAGAAAGCTAGGTATTTTTAGATAAATCTTTTATAATCGATTCCCAGACCACCAAGTCAAGTCACATTCGTACACCATTTCTGTGCGCGAAAGTTTAATTGGCGGATTTTCGTGAAATATTGCTTGCAAAATTTCATATTACTTGTATGTATATACAACAACGTTAACGGTAAATGATTTAAAATTATGAAAATTACCTACTTTTGAATGCGATATACTCGTATTGGTAAAATTCTCTCCAATCTGTCAAATGGTAAAATAAACATTAAACTGATTTACAATACAAAACGATTCTGCTTGATAAAGTACTTTGCGCATTTATCTTATTATTTCATAGAATGTCCGGGAAGTAATGTATACGTAAGCCTTTATTTAACAGCGACAGATATTATCTCCCCAAGTAAGTTAGCTGTAACAAGATAAGCAGGAAATCAATGACTTACTCTCCCGGTTGCCTTAAACGTTCCCGTCGGCTACAGACAATGCGTTTGTGTTTGCTATTTAACTCGAGCTTTTATAGAAACCATTATTTTATATCTATCTAAAGGTATATAGAAAAGACGGAAATATATATAAGGCAATAAAAAACACATAAATTTGTTGTAGACCACTTTTATTTTATTAAAACTCTACCGGTTTCGGAAGCACCCTTTCTTCATCAGGAGAATATTAAAACTAACTTATGATATAGAATATTGACAAGACATATAAATTTTAGGTGTTGGAGTGAGGGGTAAGCAAATGGGTAGGGGTAATTGTAGGATTTCCGGGAAGAACAGAGCGATTTATTGGAAAAATATTAAGAATGGGACTAAAAGATAAGTTAATTTGGTTATTTAAAATACTAACATTATTATTCAGGGATTTTCTAATTTCGAGTGCTTCTAAGTTATCCAATTTTTTGCCTTTATTGTTACGGTGAAGAATTGTAACCCCTGTGTCCTTGTTAAAAGTGTGATCTTTGGAAATTAGTTGATTGGCAAATTCTGAGAAGTTATTATTATTTAAGCATCTTAAACGTTCTGTGACTCTAATATTTATATTTGTTTTACCTATGTAGAACGAAGTAGCACAAAAAAATTTTCTTCCCACATTAAACCCGCGTTCTATACTAATAACAATTTAGGTAAATTACTAAAAAATACTAAAGATAGAGAACATAAATTAAGCCACTCAGGTATTTACCAACTATGTTGTAATGATTGTCCATCGTTCTACATAGGTAAAACAACTAGAAATATAAATATTAGAGTCACAGAACATTTAAGATGCTTAAATAATAATAACCTCTCAGAATTTGCCAATCATCTAATTTCCAAAGATCACACTTTTAACAAGGACACAGGGGTTACAATTCTTCACTGTAACAATAAAAGCAAAAAATTGGATAACTTAGAAGCACTCGAAATTAGAAAATCCCTGAATAATAATGCTAGTATTTTGAATAACCAAATTAACATATCTTTTAGTCCCATTCTTAATATTTTTCCAATAAATCGCTCTGTTCTACCCAGAAATCCTACAATTACCCCTACCCATTTGCTTACCCCCCACTCCAACACCTTAAATTTATATGTCTTGTCAATATTCTATATCATAAGTTAGTTTTAATATTCTCCTGATGAAGGAAGGGTGCTTCCGAAACCGGTAGAGTTTTAATAAAATAAAAGTGGTCTACAACAAATTTATGTGTTTTTTATTGTAAATTATGGCGAGCCACAAAATTAATGCTTTTTACAAATATATATACATATAAGGGACTAGCTGATGCGCACCCGACCTTGCTCGGGATTATTTTATTTTTTGTTTAATAAAGTTATGAAGTTGTCAATTCTTGCTTGTCGTTTTGGTGCCATAACTGATTAGATAGCAAAAGTAATGCCCTGTGATGACTATTACTATCTCTAAACAAGGAAACATAGAAAAAATATTTCATTCAAAACATTTACTTTTTCATAATCTAAATAATAATGTTCTTAAGTTGGTACCTACTTGATTTTTACATTTTCAAAATATTCTACCTAATCAAACCTTCTTCTTTTGAATACGTAATCTGTGGCTAACCTAACCTCAATACAACATTACGAGTTCAATGTTTTTCATACTAATTTTAAAACTTTATATATTGAACTTCATTCAAACTACTCTCTAAACCTCCCCGGCACTAATAAGAACGAACCGTGCTATTTTCAATGAAATCGGTAGAGTAATTTTCGAGAAAATCCAGGACAGACAGACAGACAAACATTCATTTACATATATAAATATATGCTAGCTGATGTGTACCCGGCCTTGCTCGGGATTTTTCACTTGTCATTGGGGTGCCATAAGTCATTTGACCGCAAAAGTAACTATCTCCAAATAAAGAAACATTCATTTGAATGTTTTATTTCACTATAAATGTTTTTTTTTCAAAACATATCTAAATCATAAAGCTCTTAAGTAGGTACCTACCAGTGTTTTCCATTTTGAAAATATTCTACCCAAAAAACCTTCTTCTTTTGAATATGCAATCTGTGGCTAACCAGAATATTATATCTATGGGCTAACCTAAATAAAACATGGCGGGTTCAATGTTTTTGATATTAATTTTAAAACGTTATAGCAACAGTTTAACGTATTGGATTTTATTCAAACTACTTTCTAAACCTTTCCGGCACTAATAAAAACTACGCTATTTTCAGCGAAACCGGTCAAGTAATTTTCGTAAAATCGAGGACAAATAAACAAACTTATATTGATTTTTATGTTATTGATATATAGATAAATATCCTAAAACCTTTCCATTTCTTTCTGTATTGTGCACAAAATCATTTAAAATATTTGAATATGTAAAAGCCCATACGGGCGTTAATAATTAATGAATAAATAATGTTATATAAATTCGTAAATTATCAGAATAATTCTTTGAAAATGTCATAACATATAAATACATAACATTTCTAATAAAACCTTCAAAATAGTACGTTTTTTATATTTTTCATAACCAAATCAAACCAATCAACAACAAAACAGGTTGTTGACCTTTTTTAATAGATAAAATATCAATCAAGAATCAAACAGTCCTTACACCCTGTTCTACAAAAGTATGTATTGGGTACAGACTCATATTAAAGTATTGGAAAATGATATCTGCGAGAATAATCTGAAACAATTTTATAAAAGAAAAATAAAGTTATCAACTTGAGAACCCCTCCGATAGTCAGTTCTTCAGGTTTCAATGAATGATCACAACCTTCAAGCATTGTAAAGTGTTGTTTTTTCATCTATATCTTACAATTAATCATCTACTCGTAGATATAAACCATTTCTACAAATCCAAAATCATCCAAAACTGCAAAGGATACAAAAAAATCGTATATTTGTTATTCAATCCCCTTCATTCCCTATCAGAAATCCTTATCACGTGTTGACTTTTTCAACAGGTTAACATATGCTCACTATGAAGTTAAGTAAACGAACCGACTAACTAAAATATCTTAATATTTCCTTCGTATAATAATGTATACAAACAAATATGTGAGCTTTTCTTCCTAGGGGTGAAAGTTGCCTAATAGTATTATTCATTTTCTCCAGCTTCCAACCGTCGCTCCGTCGCTCTAAGTAACTAATAAAAAGGTAAATAATTTCCATCACATAACAAAACGTGCCAGGCAAATAATAGTATTTTTTGAGTCAAGGGTTGAACTTACCCTCCGTCCCGCCTCGTTGTTGTGACGGTTCATGAGCGCTCGCGCCCTCCGTCTGCTGCCCCTCTTGGAGCGGATCTCCCTCTCTCGGACGTCAACGAAGTTTTCGGTGAATCTAGAAAAAAAACAGAATTATGTCAGAAGCACTGTTGGAGTAATGATAAGACCCAATCCCCGAATGCGAGGTTCCGTTTAGAGATCAGCACACTTGAGGCGAAATATAACAAAACTGCTTTATAAAATTTGGTCGTTATTTTTATTATTATTGGTGTTTCCCCAAATCTTCCTCGATAATAATCAAATAATAGTTTTGTAACGGTTTGTTCCACTGACCTCGTTCATTTTGGACATTGATAAGAGCAATCATGAACACCTGCAATAAAAGAAGAACAAGACGATCGAGTGTATTAGATGTTGAGGAGGCTAACTTGAGTATTTGTTCGACAGCACCACAGCACAGGCTGTTCCACAGCACAACAACCATTTGGAGGCAACCATGGACATTAAAGAAGACCTTCGTATCAGTATACTCGTATTGTATTCCGGTTATGGTTCCGTTGCTTATCTTAAATTCTTTATTTTACATAACGTGGCGTCCTTCTAAATTTAGTGATAATCACGTTAGTTATCATATATTATTTCCCAGTAACTACTCGATTTAAGTATTTTTCTAAGATAGAACAAATACTCGTCTTCCAGTTTTATGAATACTAAAACAAAGTTTCGTTTTTCTTATTTTTGGTTAACCTACAAATTCGTTGTTTTGGAAGAAGTATTAATTTCCCATAATTAAATGTACATACCCATTGTTGGGTAGTAATAGAAAATTATTTTCTCTTCGCATATTAATTTGTGTAACAAATCACGATTATTGATAAAAATTTGTGGCAGAAACCATTAAGGATACCGATTATTGTTATCAATGAATCGAATAGCCTGTGCAAAAAAAAGTCAATCTTTTTGGTGAACCAAAGTGATCATGTTTAATTATGTTTTTTCTTACGAAGAATGGCGTGCTAGAAATTAGGTTTTTGTTAATTCCTTTATCTGTTTTTTTCTAATTTAAAGCGAGAATTTCACTTTCTCTTATTTTATAATAAAAAGGGAAACAATCTTCTGATTTATTTTACTCCTGGCACTATTTGCGCCTGGTAGATTTCCACACGAAACTTCACCTCCCCGACAATTAATCACAATAAGCTCCACCGTTTTCGCTGTAGAAATTTCCCCAAAACGTTAGACAAACTTATAGGAGCGACCAAATCACGTATAGAACATCGCCAGAATGATCTAAATTGAAATACAAAAAAATTACGCAAAACCGATTTTAAAAACTACTGAAACATAAAACAATTTTTTTTTTTAAATACTGTAGTGTTTCTGAATGTAGACTGATTTTAAAAACATTAAATCAACACAAAATAAATCTTTAAATGACTTATTTGTAGGTAAAACTCTTACATTTCATGTATCCCTTCTGATTTTGTGAATAACTTAATGCGCAAGCGTATCTCCACTTTTCTAATACAGACGTAACTAAAGCGCCGCCCCTCAATATTGATTTTCTACGTCAACCCTAGCTCTGGTAGGAAACATAAAAGTGGCATAACTACCTGGCGTTAGTACAAACCACAAAAGGCTGTATTTAGTAGGGTTTAAAAGCTATTTTAGTGTGACTATATGGACGGAAAATGGAAATGGAGGGCACTCGTGAAAGTTATCGTATGATATTTCTGTGCTCCTGGTAGTCTTGTTAGAAATTCAGATGGAGGGAAACGTTTTTATAATGGGAAAAGAAAAAATATGTATTTTCAAATTAATCTCTCCGTTCTGGAAAAAATAAAAATTTGTTAAAGCACTTCGACAAGCTAACGTCGCTTGCCAGAACAAGAACGATACGAATAAGCGATTTTATTCAATTTCATGCAAAAATGTCTTTATGCAAGACTTAAAAACATTAAAAAAAGTCTATTGCTTCATTTTCAGAAAGATTAGGTAACTAGATTTTACTGAAAAAAAACTCTAATGCTTCATTTTCAGAAAGATTAGTTAACTAGATTTTACTGTAAAAAAACTCTAATGCTTCATTTTCAGAAAGATTAGTTAACTAGATTTTACTGTAAAAAAACTCTAATGCTTCATTTTCAGAAAGATTAGTTAACTAGATTTTACTGAAAAAGTTCGGATTACTAAATTAACACCACTGAAATCTCGCGTCGCCCTTATTGATCTGTATCATAAGCGATAATCCGTGTTTTGGTCTCCTCGCACGTCCTGCTTCCCTGGTATTTTGCATCGGATTTAGACAATCTTAAGCGCTAAAGCCTTATCCACCCTCCTAAGCCTCTACTGAGAAACGCCGAAAGTAATCTGCCGTTAGCGAAGCTCCTTTTAAGGCGTTCTTGGAAAAAGTTTAAGTTCACTTTAATTTATTACTTTTACACGATATTATTTTTTAATATATCCATCGTTAGTTTCCATGTTATGTATTTTATACAATAACACTAAATTAGTCTTAATACGAGTTCTTTGATTTTTATATGTTTTTAATGAATTTGAAAAGGGTTATTTCAAGAAAATTGTGATTTTTGTGTTTTATGTTTTTTTTTTTTAATTTTTATATGAATGCCGCACAAAAGTTCCAAATGCTCCCAACCGTGTGGAGCCAATGAGGCTATGACATCCCCAATTGGAGAATGTTGTGAGGCTGAATGTATTGGGGAGGGGATTTAGAAGGGAAGAGGAAGGTGGGGAAAATTTATTGGAAACACGAAAAAAAATATTTACATAAATGCATCAAACGAAATAGAACATAGGTATACAAAACATAGAACATGGGTATACAAAACACTATTTAGGTTAGATACTCCTTGAATTATTATAAAAAATTAATACGGGTGTGTTTTACATGAATTCTTTCAAGAAAACTGTTTACACGTGCTCACCAAACTACGTTTATTTACGGCTTTGCCATTTTGTTCCCATAATTTATTTAAATTTAAATTTAAATATTGCATGGTAACTTTGCATAGTTTTTTTTATAATATTGTTGATTAAAATTGCTCCGACTCTATTCACCGAGCATTTCCTTCGAACGCTTGCTACAAAGCAGAGGTTGACTGGGAAACTACGCAGCGCCACCTCCTCGCTTTATTGTCCTCCTGGTAGAAAAATGTCTGGAATGCGGGAATTTGCTCCCGAGCACCCATAGCGCTACTTCCCGCCTCATCTCGCGGAGGAAATATCTGGAATGTTTCAAATTCCTAACCCTGGCGCTTTGATGATCTCCGGATAAGAAAAATTCACCAATTCGAAGTTTCGCATTAAATTTTTGCGCTTTCGATGAATAAATTGTTTTCTTTCGACAAAGTTGACATTTTTATGATCGTCCCTTCCTGGCCTTAAACCAAAAAATTCAACCAATCTCTAATTTCATCAATATTTTATGATAATTTTTTTTTATATAAACACTTTGTTCAATTTTTCAATGAAATTAGTTACTTTCAGTGCTCTCCATTAAAAATTGATTCATTAAAAATTGAAATTGACAAGCTTTTGCAGAATTTGATGAAACATTTCTCCAGACGAGTATTTTGTGCGTCAGAATGGCGAATCTCTTTTGCTTTCTACTCTCCTGTTGTAATAAGCTCATAAGGAGAACTTCTCATAGCGCAAAGAGCTTTCTCGTTCTAACAGAAACATTCGTATGTATCTTCTAATATTTATTACCGAGACTTTTTTATGTATAAAACTATAAGTGTCCTCCAAGAAAAATTTATAGTATATTTTAACATTAAAAAAGTTTTTTTAAATTGGTGTATTTCTTGAACAAATATGTCTTGATTCAAGGGTGGTATGAAAAGCTCGAACTTAAAATAAACGTTATTTTTTCCTTTAGCTCTATGTTCTCCTGGTAGAGAAAAGCCGAAATATGCAGAAAAATCCATGTTTTTGTGAAAACGGCTATGATGGAAGAATATTTTATATCGTGAAGAGCTTTTTCCTGAAAATAACAATGCGTATCGTAATATAATATCTTCACTACTGTGGTTGGTGCACATTACTAGTATCCTTTATGACGTAGCCGTTCGAGCTGCTACGCTACGAGGCATTCGCATCCGTAGGTGTTCATTCACCTCCTCGGATTTCTGTGTCCCTGATAACGTTCTACGCAGAGGAAAACGACTTTGAGCTTTCCGTTAAATGCGTCAAATGTGGAAACGGCTGCCCACTGCCTCTGGAAATGCGCCGGAGTTTTCCTGAAAACTCTACGGTGAAACACTGCCTTGTGAGCGGCACGTGAAATACCCGCCTGATATTCTGCGCTCCCGATCCAACTAGCCTCCGACGTTAGAATTTCCTGAAACTCAAGGTAATCTGAAATATTAATATTTTCCACAAACGTAGGGTAACTAAATATTCATTTTTTAAGCGAATCACATTTTTAGATCGGTCAAGAAAACGTTATTTATTATATTAACCTCGTTAAATTTTGGTGCAACATTTATTTATTAACCAATTTTTCACGTTTTTGGCCATAAGAAGAACGTGAAAATATTTATTTAACGTTGGAAAATATAGCCTCAATTTATTTTCCTGAAAAACCTGAAATTGAAGCCCTTTCGTAGCGTGAAAAACTACCAGGAGCACAGATCGAGGAATCGGTGTCCGGAGGGAAAAATGTTCTCGTCTACGGAATAAATTAAACGTACGAAGCGCTCGTAGCGCTTGTCCCCCCAGGAATAAAACACCCTCGTAATCTGACACATCGCCAATATATCCAATTCACTTCAAGATACTAACGAAATCATAATGTAGTTATTATATGCCTTTCCATTCAATGGTATTGATTTGCCTGATTTCAATTGTTTTATTGCGGTGAAATGCTTGCATTGAATAAAAATTGAGAATCTCTTCTAGTCAAGTTTATGTGATCCGGATAGATAGTTCACCTCTGACCTGTTTTTTTTAATGTTCAATTGGGGCCTTTTTCCAAATGACCTTCCTTGTTTCATGATGCTCTGAACTAACTAACTTTATATGAAAAATATTTTATTTTTAATATTATCCATCAAGTTATATTTATTACACATTTTTCACACTAGCATTCATAATTTTCTGTGGCAATTAAATGGAAAATAGTTCTCTTATGTCCAATTTAAACAGGGCGATAGAATAGCGCGATAGTTATTCCAGTTCCCCTTGTAATAATAATATGTAAGTGCTACCTTTTATTCTTCAAACATAATATTCCATATCATTTTGTGCAGATCATATCAGAAACCGGTCTGACGAATTCGTTCCAGGATAACAGTACAGGGTGATCGCATATGTGAAGAGTAACTTTTTTAAAATTTAAAATTCACTATCTCGATAACACCGATGTCGGTAAGCGTACTTTAAAAGATAGACAACAAAACTCTAATAAATTTTTGGTTAGTTTTGTGTCTTTTTGCAATCTAAATTTCCATATTTAAAAAAGTTTTTCGCTTCAACAATGGTATTCCACTATTCAATTATCAAGTCTTATCAAACTTTCTACTCAACTTCATCTCGCCAAATTCCACAGTCAGCTGACCTTACTGTGATTGTGGGTCAGAGGATACTCTGGACCATAATTTCTTTTAGTGTCCTATCAATGACCAATTTCCAAACTTTATGCATGAATTGATAAAACTTAAAATTGATCTCCCTACTAGTATTTCCTGCCTTCTAAGTCTCAACTCCACCCAAATTAACAATTTATTTGCAAGACATATTTATGAAAATGGCATAAAAATTTAAGTCATTGGGGATTAAAAGCAGATAAATTTACACTGTAACTGATTTGTTTCAATTTTATTTGCCCAAATATTATATCCTATTTAAAAGTAACTAATTTTAAGAACAATCTGTATTATTAAAATCTTGATTCAACAATGCCAAGATCGCCCTTAAAGGGTGAAAGCCATTAAATCAATCCCGTGAAGATCGCGAAAGGGAATAGTAGATATCATAATAATAATAATAATAATCGGATTACTTCATAGCGGCCTTTTCGTGAGAAATCACCTCAAGGGCGCTTTAACCCAAAATGAAAGCTTTCCCTTGAAGAAGGTAGAGAGTTTTAAATTTAGGTTTGTAGAAGATGAAAATCGATGTAACAATCAACATAAGGCACGCACAAGTTAGAAAATAGATTTTAAACATTATATATTGGGCATTTTATCGACGTATAAAATCGTAGCTCGCCAAATACGAGCGAGTGCTTCTCTTCTTCCTGTAGAATTAGTCAACCCCCAATATGAGCTACAGAGATGATTTCTGACAAAAGATTTGAATAGGTGGCCGTAAAGATGATTATCCACGCATGACGATCTCCGCACAATACAACGCACGCGGACAGACTGGGCAGGCAGAGGATGGGGGCACCGGCACTAATCGCGGAGCTACTAGCAGTACGGAAATCAAAGTGCTGCTTTGTGAACTAGTTTTGCTACACAGTTGTATTATAATACTAGTACTTTTAATAAAAGTAGTTTGAGTCTTGTATAATAATAATAATAAGGGTTAATTTCTATAGCGTAGATTTGTGAAGGTTCACCTCAAGTGCGCTTTACGCTAACTAACCTAACATACAAAACAAAAAAAGAAAGTACAGATTGGTATTTTTACATTAATGTTAACCGTAATTTAAAATCATTTTACTCCATCGACATGGCTATCGATAAATGTGTACCCTAAACTCAAATTATATTATCAATGTTCCCCAAGTGGTTTAATCACGAATTAAAACAACTAATATTTTTTTTTTTAAAAACCTGGCACAAAAATTATAAGGACAGCAACTCCATCTCGGATTATAAATGTTTTCATAAATATAGAGCTGACTGTAAAACACTTTCCAAAAAATTATATCACACATACATACTTAATACAGAAAAATCTATTCCTTCTGATATTAAAAACTTTTTCAAAAAACTATTAAACACTTTTTTTACATTAATAACATCATTGTACCTAATCTACACGGTTTTATGCTGGGAAGATCTACTTTAACAAATCTCTCTTTATATGAACAATTTATATCTAGTCCACTTGAAGAAAAAACCCGAGTCGATTCAATATATACAGACTTTGTAAAAGCATTTGACAAAGTAAACCATAAAATCATTCTTAATAAACTTTGCAAATTTGATACAGAGGGTAATTTATTAGAGTGGATAAGAAGCTACCTTCCCAACAGAATTCTGCAAGTAACAATCAATTCTAACCTGTCATATAAATTTGTTTCCACAAGTGGTGTACCGCAAGGTTCACATTTAGGCCTAATACTTTTTTTTACTGTTTATTAATGATATTATAACTGTATTTGATAATAATGTTATTGTACTGCTCTTCGCCGACGATCTAAAACTTTTCAAGCTGACATAAATTATTGAAGACTGTTTTCACATTCAAATAAATTTAAATAAATTACAAGATTGGTGTGAACTTAACAAACTTCTTTCAAACATTAGTAAATGCCATACGATCAGATTTTTTAGAATGAATCATCCCCTCAACTTTCAAAATAAAATCAACAATATTTCTCTCTCACGTGTTAACGAAATTAATGATATTGGCATTTTTTTCGATTCTAAATTTAATTTTCTTACTCGTATCAATTCTATAACTAATAAAGGTTTAAAAATCCTCGGCTTCATTCTTCGAAATGCCAAAGACTTTAGGAATATATATATACACTAAAATTATTATAATCTTCCGTAGGTAGTAGTCAAGTCGAATGAATATAATTCTTCTATATGGTCCCCTCACTATAAAATTCACTCCGACTCCATTGAAAAAGTTCAGAGTAAATTTTTAAGAAATGTTAATTATGAAATTACCTATCGAAACTATAAATAACAATTACTTGATGAAAAAACTAAAATTATTAAAACTCTCAGATAGAAGACTTGTTTCTGACATAACTTTTAACTATTATTTTCAATATTGTTGTTAATGGTTTTATAGACAGCCCTGATATTGTGAGCTTAAATAAATTTATTATTTCAACTAGAACTATACGACCTAACATTTTATTCAATTGTAACAATAATTTCAGGACTGAGTCATTCAAAAATTGTCTTTTACCTAGACTCCACGCAGAAGGTAACACATTTTCAGACATGGTAAACATATTTAACTGATCGGAATACAAATACAAACAGACGATTATTGCATACATCCTGAACAATTATTAATATACGAGTATGTGTCCAGAGTATAAATATCGGTGAAATGTTTTGAATACTCACCTCTGTAACTAATTACTTGGAATGGTACTTATTACACTACGCTATTCCTGTATCTGTTGGTTATTTTATCTTTGTACCTACTGTGATGTGTTTTGCACCTGTGAGACTATTATAACTAATTAAACATGTGAAAGTCCGTACAGGGCGTCTATACAATAAATAAATAATATAATTGGAAAATAACAGATATACTGCATGTTGTATCTGTTATTATAGTATATTTATGTGAAAATTAAAACTATGAAATAAAATATTCATGGTAGACTCACTTACATGGACAATTTAGAAAACTATGTAACAAGTTACGATAAACTACGAGTATAAAAAATCAAATGTAAAATACAAATATCAAAAGAACAAGAAAATCTACACAAAATAGCCTCACCTAATATAATTACACAGCGCCCTTGAGGTGATTTTTCACAAAAACGGCGCTATACAAGTCATCCAACTATTATTATTAATTAGAAAATAACATATATGTCACATGCATGCAAATTAAAATCATAATTTAAAATATTTACGAGTAGCAGACTCACTTACATGAAAATTTTGGCTATTATACTATAACAATTTAGAAGCTAAGGGTGTAAATAATCAAATATAAATTAAGTACAAATAACAGCAAAGCAAGAGAATATTATATGACATTATATATATATGGTTTTTCACTGGATACTAAGGGCATTGTATAACAAGGAGAAGAAAACCGCAACTACATGGAGGATCAAAAGAAAAAATGGACTGAAATTCTATCTAAGGACATCTAAGGACTATCTAAGGACATCTAAATAATCTAAGAACATACAAAATTAACCAAATTTTTAAAAAAAGTATTAAGATATGGATTGTGGACAGGGGAAGGAAGAATATAGATATGATGTTGCAACCGAACAGAGTTTAACGGTCACGATATGTTTCCTTATAGATTTTACATTTTTTTATTAATTTATTGCATTATAATTTTCCTCTAGCAATATTTTAACATAATTACGAAAGCTAACTTAAAAAATTTAACAAACTTACAAAAAACTTGACGTAATTTATAATCCATATATAAAACCATGTGACCTTAGAACGGGGTACCCCAGTAAGGTCAGATTTTTTGCGACTTTTGTGAAACATTATGAAATAAATAAAAATAAGGAATCTAAGGACATATTACCATTTTATTTCGAAGTATGGGGTTGCGGCATAAAGAAGAGTGTTAAAAATATATTCAGCACGGAAGAATGAAGCTGATTTAGAAGATGTAAATGATAATGCGACAAAAATGTAATCAAACAGTAATAAAATATATACAGTTAATTAAATCAGTTTAATAATCCAATAATCATAGACCAACCCGTTCATTACTCTAAATCCCACCGTTTTAAAAGCTCCCCTGTCTCGCTACCCGGAGCACACGAAGCTAGGAGGGTAAGCTGAACCCCGCACGCTACTCGCTACTCGCTACACGCTACACGGCTACTCGCCGGATGGAGATATGACCCCCCTTCGGCAAGTGCGGCTTTGTCGGGGTGTCCGTCATCATAGGGGTGATAGCTGGCCTGATTGTATCGTATCATATTTTTTCATTATCAAGGGGAATGTTATCTTTTTGTTCGTTTATATTGTTTTATGTAATTGTATTTTAATAACTGACTTTTGTACGGGTAAAGCATTCTCAGCCGCCCTCGTGCCTTATTTCTGGAAGGTACGAACTGGTAGATTAATTTATTATTTTTATTTTTAATTGAAATTCAATTATGATGGACTGTGCAGCTGAAAATGTACCATAGAAATTTCGTAGTAGGAATTTCTTGGTGATTTAAAAACGATACACGATTTTTTTTATTAAGTAATTGTAATCATTGTAGAAGCAGAGAGGCGGGATGGGTACTGCCGCCCCGGGAGCCATGAATTAAATAACCGAAATCTCTGTCGTACATTATCCCAAGTGGTACGCTACGTTTGGTAACATAGCAGGGTTGCACGGATTCATTGGTAAGGTTTGTCTTGAATGGATGCGTCTGCGTATTAAGGTGGGCCTGATCGGTAGAAGCCGGTTGAAGGAGACCCCTTCATCTCTCCAGCCGGACTCTCTCGTCCCATTGCCGTGAACCGCAATGGGGGGTGGATTAATACGTCCGTCACTCCTGGACACACTGACCCCCAGATTCTTACCCACCTCTCTTACACATTTTTCCTTCCCAGAACATCGTCTCCTTTCTTTTCTTAAAAATACCCTCCACACAGCATCCTGAAAGATGGCATAGACCCTGAGGGAAATTATATTCCTCACCGCCTCCTGTGTAGAGTTAATGGTTTAAAAATAAAATAGCTATTACTGCCATGTTAGAAAATTTGGATTTTTTTACTTTCTACGCATTTTACTTCGGGAGTCAGGGGGGAATTATTAAGTTTGGAGAAACCTACCAAATGACTTTTCATCTGCCTGGGGCCTAGGATTCGAAAAGTCTTACGCTACGACCACACAATCACCTAATGTCCTAACCCGAACTCGGTTCGGAGTTGGAACGTTGGCCGATCGTGTAGTGACTACAAATCGGGTAACTACACGATCGGCCAACGTTCCAACTACAAACTCCAAACTAGTGATGAAATTTTAGCTAAAATCTATTATTACTATTCTATTGTATGAAGCGATCACTTGGTGGTTATCCATTATAATCAAATGAAACTTTGTTTAAACCACATTTATTTTATACATACTGGCCCTGAGGATGGAACGGTTGTTCCGAAACCGGTAGGTGTATAAAATAAATGTGGTTTAAACAGAGTTTGAGTTAGAAATGAAATTTAAAAAAACTTTTGTACTTTGTTCCACTTATTTATTTTCACCAAGACCGGTTTCATCGTACTACGGACATTTTCAGACTGGTAGTTGAAATTCTTATGCTACGGTATTTATACAAACTTAGGCAGGAGTACACAACATTGTTTCTTTATAATGAATGTTTCTATTTTGTTAATTTAAGGTATTATAAGTTATTTTGTTAATTTAAGGTACATATAGGTAATTATAGTGTTTAATATTAAAATTATGAATGATATTACATAATAAATGGATATTTTTAATGCACATGAATATACATGAATTTATACAATTGAAAAGGTTTGTGATTACTGATATTTTATTTTGGTAATATTGGGATTTTCCCTCCTTGTTGCTTAGGGCTTACTTGACAAATATTGATAGTAGTATGGTAATTATTATTATTAGGGTTCTCCGTGTATTTGGGTTATTACATTTTTAAATTGCATACTTAAATTACACTATTGTTCCTTGAAGTAAAATTATTCTATGGGAATTATAATTGAGCATTATGTTCCAACTGTTTATTCATGACATATTTACGATCAATTTTCTTCGTTAAGCGATTAATTTCTAGTGACTCTAATCTATCTAATTTTTGTCCTTTGTTGCAAACATGAAGGATTTTGACATCTCTATCTTAATCAAAAGTATGTTGGTTTTCTAGTAAATGCAAGGCGACGTTCAATAAATCCCCTTTTTGATTAACCCAACTAGCGAAATGTTCTTTTATACGGGTTGATACTGCTCTTCCTGTTTGTCCTACGTAATATGAAGGGCAGTTCGAGCTGTTCACCTGGTACACTCCAGAGTTTTCCAGATTATCTCTTTTATCTTTATTTTTTATAAATATTTTACCCAAAAACCCCGGCTTCTTCCATTCACATTCGCGTCATATATTCTCCTTACACTCCTTTCTTCATTCATTCACTCTACATGCCCAAACCATCTAAGCATCCCTTTCTTAATCTTGCTCACTACGCTTACATCAGCCTTGCATTCTTTACGAATCTCAACATTTTTCTCACGATCATACATGGTTTTACCACACATTCGTCTCAGAGATCTCATTTCTACAGCATTCAGTCTACTTTCATCCTTCCTCTGCCAGTTCCATGCCTCACTGCCATACTTCAGAGTTGGTATCAGCACTCCATTGTGGACAGCTAGCTTCGCTTCTTTGGACAACTTTTTGTTTGCGCCAACCGCGTTCAGTCCTCCGTTAATGGAGTTTCCTGCTAAGCTAAGGTGAGTTTTTTATTCTTCTTTTTTATTAAATGATCAATTATTCTGCTATCCTAACCATTATTTTCTGCAATAGTTTCGATGTAATTAATTTTAATTAATTATTAATTAATTATTGTAATTTATATCGTTTAGTGGTACATGTAATAGTCTATGGATTAGAGAATGGAATACCGATAATTTGTGTAAAATGTGGTGTCTTGGAGCTGTGAATGATATTATCGCTATATGTTAGTTTCCTGTATATTGAAAATTCTAATTTGTTATTAACGATTTTAATTCCTATATATAAAAAGTTGATTTTATCTCCTCCTATCTCCATCGTGAATTGAATTGACTTATTGATTTGATTTATTTCTTTAATGAAGATATCTAATTGTCATCTACGTATCTCCTGTACAAAATAACATAGAGTGTTTCATTTGATTCGGTTATTACTATTATTCATAGAAAATCTACCAAAATTTATAATATTATTTACAAAATTCGTTTCTCATTGGGAAATTCCTTCGTTGTCTCACGTATGGACTATTGTAATAGTGCATATGCTGGCCTCCCTCAAAAACAATTCAATAGAATCCAGTCTGTCTTCAATGCTGCGGCGAGAATGATATTTGGTGAATCTAAATATTGTCCCACTTCTAAGAGATCAGCTTCATTGGCTTCGATGCCCTGAAAGAATGGAGTTCAAGATCTGCTTACTGACCTTCAAAGCATTGCAGGGAATGGCGCCAGCCTATATATCTGAACTATGCATCCGACAGGACTTAAGTGATAGACAGCTTACTCTGAGGTCAGCAGATCTAGATGCTACTAATCATCTAATTGAACTTTCAAGGTCAAATCGAGCCGTCTACTATGATCGCTCTTTTCGTGTAAATAACCCTCTCATTTGTAATAAACTTCCCCAGCTCTTACTAATATCCACAAATTGACTGAATTTAAACGGGCTTTAAAAACAAAATTATTTAAAAAATCGTATTGTCTATAAATTTTTATTTCTCTTCAATTTATTGTAAAAAGCAATTTCCTCAAGCCTCTGGTAGTTGTTTGATTTCGGTTTCCTCCGTATTTTTTTTTATGTGTAGTCAATTATTGCTGAACATAACCCGACTCGTGTCTTAAAATGTTACTATTTTTGCAGTATTATTGTGAATGTGTTATTTTTGTGTAGCCGTGTATATACTGTATAATATTTTGTAATTTTATTAGATGAATATGCACCTAAGGAGTACAGTGGGAGTAATATTAAGAATAAGCAAGAATGTATGTAATATGTTAAGAATGCATAAACAGAATGTAAAGTAGCACTGTAGGAATACCAATAAATGGAGCTATTTAATCATTTTTCTTAACTTTATTTATAGTAAAGCGCACTTGAAGTGAAATAACACGAAACTGCGCTATATAAATGCTTTGGGAATCACCAAATCAACCATCCTTTGTTTCTTGAACTTCACAATGAAAACATTGTCACATGGTTTTGTACCTTTCAAAATGTTATAAAAATATGACCAATTTCAATTTTATATCCCCCATCGCTTGTCAGTAATTGTTGCGCCTATTTTAGCTCCGTATTTTATTTTTACGTGCATGATTCAAATTGCAGTGTAACAAAATATGACAACTGGCCCCGATTATACAATCCGTAAGTCAACCCCCTGTAGACCGTTCCTTAACAATGCATTGTTGTGTACACGAGTGCAATTGTCAATCTTTGGAAAGAGTAGACAATATCAAATATCTTGGCTTAATTATTGATAAATATTTAAAATGGAACGATCATATTGCTGTATTAACAAACAAAATAAGAAAACTAGCCTATATCTTCAAGACCCTAAGAAATATGTTGGACAAAGTTACACTAAAACTGTATATTATGCTCTTATTCAATCTCTTCTTTCATATAATGTTGTATGTTGGGGTTCATGTTACAAGACTATCCTAGAGTCCTTAAATGTTGCTCAAAAATTAATTTTTAAAATAATGTTTTTTTTATATCCATCACACTTATTATACAGTGAATTTAAAATGATGACAGTAAGGCAATTGTACATAATACAGGCTCTCTGTAAATTTTTTAATAATATTGATACTGCTGTAAGGTCACAACAAGTGCGCAATACTAAAATGGGTTCTTCTCTAATGTATCAGCCGGCAAATAACAGAACATCATTTGGACAAAGGAGTTTTTCTTGTAAAGCTCCTTTGTTATATAATAAGCTCAGTGATAACAATAAAACTATAGATACTCTAAATTTATTTTTAAAAAAATGGTCAAAAGTCTATGTGAGCCGAGAGTGCTGATTTCGCTTTATCCCTGTTATCCCTTATGTTGTAATCAATGTTGAAACTTTATGTATGGTCGATATTATCATTATTATCTAGTTATTATTACTTACTTATTACTATTTACTTCTTATTACTTACTGATTACTACTTATCAGTAAGTAATAAGAAGTTTATTATATAATTTTATTTTTTTTACCTACATTTTATTATTTACTTAATACTATTTACATAATTTTATTAACATATCATTATTTATCTATTTTTATTTTATTTACATATTATTTACCTATTTTCATTATTATTATGTACTTATTACTATTTATATAATTTTATTTACATATTATTTACCTATTTTCATTATTATTATGTACTTATTACTATTTATATATTTTATTTACATAATTTTATCTACTTATTATTATTTGCCTATTTTTATTATTATGTACTTTTACTATTTACCTATTGTATTAATATTTACTTATTATTATTATTTAATTATTATAATCTAAAATCTAATTTTTATTTTTTATCTACTATTATTTACTTATTAATATTTACTATTTTTTTATACGTGTATTATTATTTACTTATTAGTATTTACTAATTATTATTAAATTGTAAAGCCGCTCATCTCAACACAGGGTTGTCCTAGTGAGATGAGTGGCTGATGTTTTTGTTGTCATAATTAAATTTAATGAAATTAAATAAATAAATACATCGAATTACATGCATTTCGCTATTGAGGTCATTTTTCATGAAAAAACGGCGCTATACAA
Source organism: Halesus radiatus (assembly GCA_022606495.2). NCBI lineage: Eukaryota > Metazoa > Arthropoda > Insecta > Trichoptera > Limnephilidae > Halesus > Halesus radiatus. Next base: position 32,314 of record JAHDVE020000121.1, read on the forward strand.
ATTATCCAACAATTATTATTATATGCCTAATATTCATAATACATATTTGGGTATTTATTTGGGGGTTAGTTGCATATTTGAGTCTTTTTGTCAATATTTACATCACCTACCGAACTCATACTGAACAGCCAATGTGTGGAGGCAGGTTCGTGTGGGTTCGGCCAACTATTTTGAAGGGTGGGTCAACTAGTTCGCCACCGGAGCGATCTCGGGCCAACTCGCCGAACTCGAGCCAACGATGGCCCAACGCGTACAAACTAACCCTCTGCACAATCGCCCAAACGTTCGAATTGAAAAGTTCAGCGATCATATAGTCTTGGCGTTATGTAAACTAACGATATCAGTTTTTTTCAATTCGATATTCATTGCACATTTAGAGATTCTCTGTTCAGTGAGTTATGTAAACCTGCGTATTAACTAGTGGCCACCGTTCTTTAAATACATTTATCTTTTCAAAGTAATAAATAATAAAAATGTTGTCATCTCAAGCGTTCATCAGTATACCGTTTACAGCGACGTCAGATAAGATAACAATACTGTGACGTCACATATGTAACAATATAACGTATGCTCGTCTGTTTGTTTATTTCATGGAACTACTGTGTTAGCGATGAGTCGTTCATGAACGAGCGGTTCATTTGTATCGGCTCATTTTGATGAGCCGTAAACGTACGACTCCTGATATACCGTACCACGGCCCAATTCAACTGCGACTCTTTTTGACAAACCTTGGAACCACTTCAGAAAGATTATTCATTTATAGAAAAAGATAAACATATCTCAGATGTTCGATAGAATTCTTGCGCATTTCTTTGATGACGCATCTTGAAATAAGGTCCTATGTTCTAATTTTTTTTAAATAAAATCATCGTATACGTGTCTAATTTCTACAAGGTTAAATTATGCTCACAACTGTGGGACTTGCAATTGATATTTGGCGCCATGGAGAATTTTAAAGTAGTTGTTTTCAAGGTTTCACACATCCGTGTGTAGAGATAAGGAATAATTACCGTATTTACACTTATGTAGGCACTATACAGTATATGAATGGCTAATAACAGTCTGGTATTTGAACGTTTTGTACCTACACCTATAAGCTCAATACGCTGGGAGCTAGGAGCTGGGAGTCGTGTGAACTGGGGTATGAGCTCATGAACCGCCTCTTAATATGTGCTAGCTCATAAATCAGCCGTCGTTCAATTGAGTCGTACTTCTGAGTCGTAAAAAAATTTTGAGCTGGTACTGTGACTCCCGCTCTTAACAACGTGACCCATGACCCATCACTATATTCTGTTCTCTTGCAAGACCTTGTTATGTTGATTGTTTAAAAACGGAGGAATTACCTACTGACTGTAAGTTGTGCTGCATATTCTACGTTCAACGTTTTCTAGAATACAACAGCCTAGAAACATTGTTTAGACATTAATGACGCATTATTTAATTGCTGCAACTGATTCACGCTCCACGATAAGCATTTGTACTAGAGATAAGTAAAATAACATGAAAACATTTTTTCGTAACCGTTTAAGTTCCAAAACGGTTGTCAGATTTTGTAACATTTTCACGGATTTCAAGATAACCGTTTGAAAAAACGTATAACTATGTCCGGAATAAACCTGCGCGAAATGATTCCAATACAACACAATTCGTTTGAGAATTCCGTGCGAGTCTTTTAACACGTTACTAAACTGATATACGCGTCGTCAACCGTTGCAAATAAACGCTTGCGCGTTCATGAGGACGTGAGAATTTAAGTTTTGTTTGAAACAGGGCGCGTTGTTTCTTGCAAAACTTAATTTTGGATTTGAGGACAAAACACCAACCTAAACTGAATGGTATTTTTTTTAATTTAGAGGTATAAGTCCACCATAATGCTCTTTAACACTTTTTTTTCTTTATAGTGTATTTCATTATATTTTCATTGTAAATTGTTTTTTTAGCTCCCCAATAAATACTAAAGTTACCTCTGAAATCGCGAAAATCCGACATCTATGTACTAGATATTTGCTATACCTTTCGATGAAAAAAAGGTCATTCTGTTTAAGTGAGTATTTTAGCCGTTTCCCTTAAGAGGAACGGCTGCGCTGCCTGTTTCACACAAAACTTAATTAAATTTGAATTTCCAATATACCCATACAAACTGAATGATATATATTTTTTTTAATTTAAGGTTTAGTAAATGTCTAGTACGGATGAGAAGTGTTACATTTATTTTTGTTTTAAATTATGAAGATGCCATGAAAAAAAAATATTTTCATAATTTTAGAGGCAACTTAGAAAATTGTTTGCAGGTGTATTGTATTCTTAAAAAAAATGAAATTGTAATAATGATTACGTAAATAAAAATATAAAAACAAAACATTAAAAAAAACACGTTTTTTCGGGTCGATATTTTAAATTATGTATGTCAAATTTGTGTTCCAACGTAAATTGGTCGTCTTTAATTTAATTTATAGTTCACCATAATGATTATTTTAACGCTTTTTTATTTTTTATTTTCATTATCTTTTCATAGGAGACGGGGAGAAACTTTTTTTAAATCACCGTTATCCCCAAATAATTGTTAAAGGTGCATCTGAAATCGCGAAAAATTATTTCTTTTATTTCATAAGGTAAAACAAAAATAAATAAATTACTCCTAATCCGTACTAGATATGTACTATACTTTTTGATGATAAAAAAAGATCATTAGGTTTAGGTGAGTATTTTGGCCTCAAATCCAAAATTAAGTTTTGTATGAAACAAGCCGCGCAGCCGTTCCTCTTAACGAGCTCGTACTTCCATTGCTGATCGTTGTTAGGAAACGCTTTCACCGCAGAATTTGTTTGGATTTAAAAAAATATATGTAATTTCATTCTTGTCATCTTTTATTTAAAAAGACTGTTATTTCTGATTTTTCCGTGATTTCCGTCTTCTTTATTAAATTCACATTTTACACTGGATGCATAATAATAATAATAATAATTGGATGATTTGTATAGCGCCGTTTTTGTGAAAAATCACCTCAAGCGTGCTGTACAAATATTACTTCCTAATCTTTAACTAATTATGCACAGAAAGATACAGATATTAATTAGTAAGACTGAATGTACAACATCCGAAATAATTGCTTATTAAAAATAATAAAAATTAAAAGAAAGAAGGTAGACACATATAATCTCAGTAAATTGCACACAGCACATACTGTTATTATACAAGTAGCAACAAAGCTTAATGTTAGATATACCACTCTGGTTAGTCACAGATTACATATTCAAAATAAAAGGTTTGTTTCGGTAGAATATTTTCAAAATGGAAAACACAAGTAGGTACCTACTTAAGAACTTTATTATTTAGATACATATTGAAAAAATAAATATTTGGAATGAAATAAAACATTCAATTTAATGTTTCTTTGTTTCATCGTTTAGAGATAGTAATAGTCGTCACAAGGCATTACTTTCGCTGGCTAGTGTTATATAAATCTCATGAAAAGGGGACGACTAACAGGACATATCATTTCTTCCTACTACCAACGAGTGTTCAAAATGAGATTCCGTCCGATTAGCAAGTAAAAACGATTCGTATCACATTAGGGTAAAAGAACTAATGGTATTGTGAGAGTGTCCCGTACAGCCTCCGCCACTTGTTGGGATATTTATCTCAGTGCTCCCAGCTTTGTCTTGTCACCCGCAGGAAGGGAGTTTCTGGAGAAATATCCCCGGGGATTAACAGGTCACGAGGATTAGACAAGCTGTCAAATAAATAAGGTGGACTATAACAATCTTGTTTGGGGACAGCATTTTTTAAAAGAAATCATATTTTTTAAATATTATTATCGTGTTTTGATAAATTGGCATACAAAGAACGGTGTACGGTAGTGGTACATGGAACTGGCGGCGGAAGGATGAAAGTAAACTGAATGCCGTAGAAATGAGATATCTGAGATAACAATACATGATTGTGTGAAAAATGTTGAGATTCGTAAAGAATGCAAAGCTGATTTAAGCGTAATGAGTAAGATTAAGAAATGGGCGATTATATTGTTCGAGCATGTAGAGCGAATGAACGAAGATAGGAGTGTAATGAGAATATCTGACATGAATGTGAATAAAACGTCCGAGGAAGACATGGCACGATCAAGTGAATCAAATACCATGTTAGAAGTCGGAATAACAGAAGAGAAGAATCCTGGATTCACTTATCTATTTATTTATTTACACCCACAGGGCTTTTACGTAATACGATCGTGTTTTTAAATTCGAAAAAAAGTTTTTTTTAAAGTATGGATACAGTGAATAGCAAAAATAGAAAAAGAAAAAGTAAAATAAGGGGTTCTAATCAACATCAAAAGAGTATCAATCATAATCACGTAAGTAGTTTGTAAGAATAAAGAAGTTTAAAAAAAAAAATTAACTATATTTTTAAAAATAAATACAGAAACATAATCTGCACAGTAGCTCGTGTTAAAAAGTTAGTGATAAAATATTTTACTAATTTTGAAACTGTCAATTCATGATGGAATTCCATTTTAATATGATTCTTTTGTTAAAAAACCTTTGTATCTTTTTTCAACATGTTTTATTTTCGACCGTACCGGTTTCACCCTATCATGGGCATCTTTAGACTGGCACAATTAAAACTAAATCTATGTTATATATAGCATCTATGCCAGAAGTGAGTCCCATTGCTTTCTAATATTGTTTTTATTTATGAGATGAAATTTGCTATATTGTTGCGATACGGCTTTATATTATGTTTAAAACTACTTTCGGATTGGTTTTTTACCTTCTGGAAGACGGATTAAATTGTGCTTATTTACTGAATCTATGGGTTTTAAAAAATAATGTAATGGCATTCGTGTCACCTTTTAGTTAAACAGATTATTATATCTGGTTTTTGTTTTTCCCTGTGATTTCCATCTTGTTGGCCAGAATGACTTTTATTACAGTTTTTCTCCAGTAGTTACATCAACTACATATTTGTTTATATTTAAATATGAAATACGAGAGTGGATCAAATATTAAGTTAATTGACATAGAACAGCTCTCAGATTTTAGTCCTCGGAACATTATCAGCTTTGTTAAGTCAGGTGCATCCATTGAGCCATTCACCAATTTGCATAAACGTAACAAGTCACTCGTGGTTCTTCTGCAAAGCAAGTCGGTTAAATCATTTAATTTCATTAAATTAACATCATTTCTTTGTTCAATGACTTTGTTTGACGGCCTTCATGGTCGAGGGGTAAGGCTCTCGACTACGAATCCGAAGGTCGCGGGTTCAAATTCCGGCGTGCGCAAGTAAATTTTATTTAATTTATTTGTGTTGTTTCGCAATTAATTAAATAAAAATAATATATAGTATATTTGCGCACGTTCCAGAGTGGAAGATACTCTTAGTACCACCATTCAGAATTGAAACGTTGCTTGAAATGGCTTTTAGTCGTGTTTGGTGACCAGATCTGAATAGCCAGGTATTTTCCCCCTTCCTCTCTCCCCTTCTCCTTCCCCTCCCCAATACCTTCAGCCTCACAACATTCCCCAAATGGGAATGCCATAGTCTCACTGGCTCCAGACGGTTGGGAGCAGTTGGGACTCTTGTGCGGTATTCATATAATTTTTTTTTTTTTAAATGGGTATGGACCATATGAAATTGTTGTGTTGAACTCTCAATTTTTTATTAATGAGCTTCATAGTACAGGGACCAAATTGTATAATTGTATTCTAAATAACGTCTCACTAAGTGAATAGATTCGTAAGGGAATAGATGGATATGAAATATATGTTTTTACTACCGAAACTTCCGAATCTCGATGTAATAGGGAAACCCTCTCCCATGTTGGGGATCCCAGGGCAAACCAGATGGCTTTACACATGAATATATATATTTGTATTTATAAAGTACACGGTATTTATAAATTTAAAATTATTTTGTAATCTTCACTTTATTTATACACATGTCTACATTTTTCGAAAGCGATGCTTTCTTCATCTTATAGCTAATAATTATATTATAGAATACTAATAATTATGTACTGGGCCATTGAGGTTTTTTTGCTGGAATAATTGTATTGGTTGGAATATCTAGTATTATAGTTTCTTTAAAAAAAAATTATTTTTTTTATATTTTTGAATTTTAAATAGCTGGATATGAATTGTAATATTTTTATAGGTTTTACATTGCTTTCGCAACCGTATGACAAGAAAGGGCATTCGACAATGGCTTGTGGCGGAAAACATTCAAATTTAGAAAAATTACCAAAATTAAGCAAACTGACAAAAATCCAGACAGCTTCGTTGTGACCTCTCCCTCTATTATATAAACGACGCATATATCAGAAAGAATGGTTGCAGCGGAGCTCTCAGCGACAGGCATATATTTCTAGTTTTCAAGATGTTGCCACTCACTTGTATCCGTACTCCATATTGTCCCCGCAGCCGCCCCAAAGCCAGTCCCTGTGCAGGTCCCTGGGGCGAAGCGCCCGCGAGCACCCGCACGAGGACAGGCGCCCGTCGCGGCAGGCGCGGGACACCATCAGCGCGGCCCCCGCCGATAGAATGGCGTGCGTGAAAGCGGTCTCTCTGCTGCCTGGAACATACCAATGTCATTTCTCTATGGATATTCTCATTTAAAGATACCAGTACCTCCAGAAATTTTATTTAATAGCACCACACCTCGTGTCTTGCGTGTTCAACGTGAACGTGCTGGCTCAACACAACCAACACATCCGTGTGGAATACAATCCAGATCATGGACACAAACTCAACATTCTTTTTTTTTTAATATTTATGTATATTGCACTAACCTAGTTTAGTGAGTGGTCCAAACACATTGGTATTATTATGCGTGGTGCAGTTCCACCGCCTGTCCTTGAACTGATGCTGGCACTCCTGAATGGCATCCTTGGCGCCCTGGGCGACCACCGGCATGTGGTCCCCGTACAGCTCGCACAGGCGGGCCTGCCCCACGGACAGCTGGGGGCTGGCGCAGCGGTCGCTCGGCGCGTCCGGCGCGTCCGGCACATCCGGGGCCGTCCAGGTCTCGAAACCATGGTGGCCCATATAGCTGGAACAAAAAAAACAAACCGTTGAGTAGTAGTCTGATAAAAAATAATAGTTAAAGAAGAAGAGCAATGCTGAAGAAGTCAACATCATCAAAAATAAATAAAATCTGATGAAGACGAAGATCTTGGTTGAACATCATCGAAGGCAAAGAAGAGTTGATGAAGTAAACGACCATTATTGATGAAGTAGATACCATCGAAGATAATTAAGGATTATTGAAGAAAGGTACTATTGATGAAGAAAACAGCATCGTCAAAGACAAATAAAATCTGATGAAGGCGAAGATCTTGGTTGAAGTGAACATCATCGAAAACAAAGAAGAGTTGATGATGTAAACGACCATCACTGAAGAAGTGGATATCGTCAAATATAATTAAGGAATATTGAAGAAAGCGACTATTACTGAAGAAGACAGCATCATCAAAGATATATAAGAAATGATATTGATGGAGATCTTTGTTCAAGTGAACATCACCGAAGAATTGACCGAGACAAAAATCATGGTTGAAGTGAACGTTTCTGATGACAATGAAGAATTGATGAAGTTGCCAACTATTTAAGATGTATTATCGAAGGCATTGAAGGATATATGAAGTATAATTATTGAAGGGGTAAACATTATCGATGATTAAAAACATTGTTTAAAAAAATAAACAAATGACAATTGTTTTTTTTTTCAAAAAGGAATATTTTTCTAATAATTCTATTTTATCATGATGTGGTCCCAGTGATGATATCGACCATGTGGACGATATGTAATAATGAACATTCTGATCATTGTCAAAACGTGCAGAGCGTCGATACCTGCAATAGATAAAAACCTTGATGGAACCGATAATCATTGCTCTTGGAAAACCTCCGGTCGAAGAAATTGGTAGGATTGTAATTGTGTAGGGTAAGGATGTTAAGGGTGTTACATTTCAGTGAAAAACGAAAAACAAAAAGTTCATTATCATTAAATCGTTTAATGTTTAGAGGTAACAGTAGAATGTAGTCTCCCGTCAGGTGTTGGTTACGGAAATAATTAAGAATGGGAAAATGAATACACGGGAAACATTACCGAAAACACAAGACGAATGCTTACTACTTTATATTTTCATAATAAATTGGTACAACAGCACAATATTTATATATGACACTTTAGGTAGTATTAAAATATCTAAAATTGAAAACTAGTTAAAAAACTTCAGTTATAGAAACTAATAAATGCTAATTTTAATAATTCAAAAAATATTTGGTATCGAACGGTCTGGCATTTAAGGGAGAATTAAAGTCATTTTTGCGTTGTTCAATGTCCCCAAATCTCCACAATGAAATTGAAACCCCTGGACCTCTGAGACTTCAAATGAAGAGTAACATTTTTGTAGCCAACTCCTCCTCGGGTAAGGAAAGCATTGCCTCCTTCTCCCTTAATGTTCTGGTCCAGAGCCCGGACGGCAGAGATGATGTAGTACCCGGTCGTTCCGTTGCCAGGGTACTGGATATCTCTGGTTACGATCCTGAACAAGGATGAAGGCTCCTTCACGATCTGCCTGAATAGTTGCTTGTCACCGGGGAAGACTTGACCAAGAACTAGATGGTGAGAGTTGTTTGATGCCAAGTTGACGTTGCGTCCATAAACATCTTGAGGAAATCCTGCATTGTAGGAGTCGACGGAAGATAGGAATTGGCAGAAAACTAGCCCTGCGAGAACTGTTAGACCAGCAAATTTAAAGAGACCCATTGTTTCTTTTCTTAGCTCCTTGTCCCAGTTATTCTTTATCTATATTTGCCCTTCTTGGATTTTTATTAACTTTGTTTTTCTTTTTCCGGCCTTTTTTTATTCTCACTTTTAAATAGTAGGACTAGATGCACTCCCTAGACTGAATCTAGTGCAGTTGCTTCGGAGATTATATAGGAACTAATCTTGAATGAAACCACTTGTGTTTTATAGCACAAACATTTGCACAAAATTCTACGTATTCTCTTGTTGATTTTGTATTGATATCTAGTCTACGCAAGACTTTATAACCGAGAAAACGGAAATCACGTGATTTGCTGTTTGTATTGTGTTTCATGAATATCTTTACTCCTTTCAGCTGGGCGAGAAATTCAATTTATTTTATGTACTTAACTAATTATTCTCCATCGCCATAATTGCGTTAATAACCAAGAATTGACTTCAGTATATTATTATGTATACACATCATTTCGTAAAAATAAATTTATTCATGATTTTATAATCTCTCTACTTTAACACAGGTAGAATATATCCTTTTTAAAGGTTCGCTCATAATAATTTGGTATAAGGCAGGTAATCGGGATAAGATCAAACTAATCGTATTCCGTTGTATGAGAAGACAGAGCAAGTGTCCGCGGGCAATGTTTGGCGTTTTATTTTCTCTGCCTACCCATTATGGAAGTTTATTAAATACCTATTTAGTTGAGGGTTTTTAACTGTCTTCATTCATTATTAATGTAACTTTTAGGAGCAGTCATATTTCCACTTCTGTTTTTTTTTTAATTAACTTTAAGACATTTTACAAAATATTGGGCAAAAAGTTCCGATAAACTACTTTTTATTAGTTTAACTAATAGGAGCTTGTTATTCAAAACCTTATACTAAATTTACAGTTTAAGTTAAGTTACAAAATATAGTATAAATATTCCGTAGAAATATTTCTACTAAAATATAAAAAAATTAAATAAAAACATAAATGAAAACCGTATATAGTACATAAAATAAAATTTCCTAATTATCTAATATAAATAATTTCTTTCAGCTATCCAAGTTTTCCCTATATTTATTAATTGTTTAGTAAAAGTTCTTTGTCCATATTTGTTTGTTTGCTTAGAAACCATTAATCCTTCATTAAAATTGAGACGAGTATTGTAAGTGTGCTCTAGTCTATTTGTATTATATATAGGGTTATTAATGTGCTGAAATATAATTTTGTATAACAGAATTGATCTAACTGAAAGAATTTTGGGACTCTGATAAAAGTATGGAATATTGTGCCTTTGTTCGAATAAACTTTCATGCGCTGATAATTTTACCAATGAATTTTGAACTGATTGAAAATGATTGATGTTTGTTTTACAGAAAAGCATTCGCATATGAACACTCACAATCCTAAAAATTATGTGTTTTGAATGTTGTAAATACGCGTGCTTTATCGAAAGGGATAACCCCGATATCCAGGAGTGCAATTCCCGTTCTTTTTAAGGAAGATTCCTTATATTTTTCCTTCGGCGTAAAAACATTTTGCTTAACTGCTATCAACTGTCATCCGACCAAAATCCAGCACAAAGAAACTATCTCACCAACCTAAGAGTAACCCTGGAACAAAGAATTCGAGACGGAGAATCAGAGCTTACAATAAAATACAAAACCAATAAAGCTATAATAGTAAGTGCAAACCCAAAAAAACTAATACCCACAAATGGATACTATCAGAATATCAGAGGCTGTCGCACCAAACTAAATGAACTAAGACTGGAAATTTGACCGGTCAGTGGCTGAGTTGGCATCGCGTTTGGGTCTCACCCAGGCGGCGTGAGTTCAATTCCTCGGCTGGCTAAGTCCTCCATTACGACACAAGCAACGTCTTCCGCTTACTGTGATGGTACTAGGAGATTTTCAAACATTGTCAGGTTATTCGTAACCAGGGAATATTTGTCTTTCTTTTTATAAAAAAAAAGAGCAGCGCTTCCGATCCATCCCTTCCATATATATTTCCTAACTGAAACTTGGTTGGATCCGTCAATTAACACAGAGGAATTAGGCTTCATTTCCCACAACACCTACCGCTATGATAGAAGTACCAAAACTAGCAACAAATCAAGAGGTGGTGGAGTTTTAATATCCGTCTCCAAATCTATAAATTCATCCAGACTGAAATGCACTCACAAAAATATCGAACAGCTGTTTTTTTCTAATCAAGACAAATCTATTTAAAATTATTCTTTAATTTACCAATTATTAGACCTCGCATTTACTAGCAATATTTCAGTAAAAAATATATAAATCCATAGATCCTCTTCTCCCCATCGAATCTCACCATCCTCCGTTAAACATAACCATCACGAATTATGACCTTCACACCAACTCCAATTCTGTTCCGACACATTCATATAACTTTTCCCAAGCAGATTATCCACGGTTAATAAAATACCTAGAAAGTGCAAATTGGTCTTTTCTAGACATAAACACTAATTTTAACCGTAATTTGGAATCATTTTACTCATCATACATCATCAACACGGCTATTGATAAATTTTTACCCTCAATTCAAATCATATTATCAATATTCCTCAAATGGTTTAATCATGAAGTAAAACAATTAATAAAAAATAAAATAAAATCTGGCACAAAAATTATAAGGACAGCAACTCCATCTCAGATTTTAAAATTTTTCATAAATATAGAGATGACTGTAAAACACTTTCCAAAAAATTATATCACACATACATACTTACATTGCTTTACATTACATGGTTTATTTTTTCTGTTCCATCTGATATTAAACACTTCAAACATATTAATACACTAAGAAAAAATAAACCAAACCTACCACCACCCATGCATTTCGAAGGAAAAAGTAGCAGTCATACTAAAGAAATTGGCAACATGTTTGTCGTTTCACATAGTAGTCAAGTCGAATGAATGTAATTCTTCTAAATGGTCCCCTCACTGTAAAATTCACTTCGACTCCATTGAAAAAGTTCAACATAAATTTCTAAGATATGTTAATTATAAACTCGGATTACCCATTGAAATTATAAACTACAATTACTTAATGAAAGAACTAAAATTATTAAATCTCTCAGATAGAAGACTTGTTTCTGACCTTTTATTTTCAATATTGTTAATTGTGTTATAGCCCTGATATTTTCAGCTTAAATAAATTTAACATACCAACTAGAACTACTCGATCTAAAATTTTATTCAATTGTAACAATAATTTCAGGACGAGTCATTCGATAATTCTCTATTACCTAGACTCCACGCGGAACACATAGTAGATATGTTCAACTGCTCGGAATACAAATACAAACAGACGATTATTGCATGCATCCTCAACAATTATTATGATATGTGTCTAGAGTATAAGTATGTTTTGAATATTCGCCTCTGTGGCTAATTACTTGGAATAGTACTTACACTATGTTATGACTGTATTTGTTTGTTATTTTATCTATGCACCTACTGTGATGTGATTACTGCCTGTTTATCATAACTAACTATATATGTAAAAACCCATATAGGGCGTACATAATATAATAAATAAATTGTTTTAAACAAAAAAATTCAAACATATTACAGTATGCTCCTTCAACCACTATGCCACGTTTCTTTTCCAGGTGCTTCAATATTTGCCGCAAGTGTCATTCTGAACGTAAATGTGTTGATTTTTATAAAATTATTTATAGCTGTGTTCCGTGCAATTTGTATTACACAAGCGGGTAGTATAATACTGTCTTGTACTTGTAGTTGTACACACTAACACATTATCCATTCGAGCAAACATTGGTTCTGGAGCCTTCCGTGAAAAGGCGCTAAGTCGACTCGCGCGAAGAGCTCGCCGTGGCGGGATTTATCGTAAGACACTTAATAATAAACTAATTTAATATTTAATAAAATAAAACAGTAACTTGGTTTACATCACTTTTATTTATAATTTTGCCGACCGTGTTTCGCTACTACCGTAGTTTGCCCTGAAGAAGCTACGGTAACAGCGAAACCCGGTCCCCAAAAGTATAAATAAAAGTGATGTAAGCAAAGTTATTGTTTTATTTTTTAAATTATAATGTCACATCACCAAGTTACCGCTTCATACGAAAATAGAATCTAATATTCATTATCACATACATTATCAAAGTGTGATTCATAAAATGTGTTCATTTTGGTTACTCAAAGTAAATTTATAAAGTTTCTGTCATTAATCATCAAAACATCTGTTCGGGAATTGCCAGCAAAAGTGATGCAACATTATTTTTTTCTATTTCAATTAATTTTCAAATATTTAGTGTGGTTATTTTTTATGGCGTTATTTTTATGATCTTTATAATACGGTAGGTATTTACCTAGAATTAATGAACTTTTTTTGTGTTCAATTCCGTAGAACCCTTTTTTTATTTAACGTAAATCAAATTTAATAGTGTTATTATTATGTTCTGCAAGTGTTTTTAGTTTTTTTTTTATTATTGTGACAGCTATTTCTGTGTTCAGGGCTATTTCAGTGACCGGTCGAAGATTAAGTGCACTTAATATATTCAGTACATTCAGTACATTTAAGCGCACTTGAAGTGAAATAACACAAAACTGCGCTATATAAATGCTTTGTTATTATTATTATTATATTCGGTAAATTCAGTACATCAAATAGATTCAATACATTTAGTACATTCAAAACATTTGGTAGATTCATTTACATTTAGTACAATTAGTTTTTTGTATATTGTTTTGTGTGAAATATGCTTTATAAGAGCAATGCATCTGTGTAAAACATGCCTTATGCAAGCAATGCGTCTGTGTGAAAAATGCTTTCCACAAGCAATGCATGTGTTTGAAAGATGCTTTCCACAAGCAATGCATGTGTTTGAAAGATGCTTTCCACAAGCAATGCATGTGTTTGCGAGATGTGGAAGAACGAGAGTCATAATCGAACGGTTTGAATTACGACAGATCGTTGAAATTAGAGTATATGAAGATACAGTTGTAGACAATTTCTTTGGAAATGATATTATGTAAATAAATAAAGCAAAATGAGACATGTTTTCTTGCTAGATAAAATAATCTATTGTTAATTTTTGATTGGTTATTAAAATTTAATATTTTATACCGATAGTGTGAAGTGAATAAATGTTCATAGTTAACGTTATCATGGCCGTTTTATTTAAGCATTTCTCTTATAATTCATTTTAAATATTCACATTAAAGTCCGTTAATTAATTTTCTATGTTAAAATCCTAATATTTATGGTGGCGACGCCATGGACTGCGAAGTTATCCATGTCAAGCTGGATCATGTATATTAGTATCGGTATCGCTAAAAATAACACAGTATGTTCTTAATAGTGGCGGGAAGGTTTAGAGAGGAGTTTTAATGTAATCCAATATGTAAAACTGTTGCAATTTATTGTTTTTGTGTTTAATTCCTAGGACTCCATTCATTTTTTTTTTATTTAATGTAAATCAAATTTAATAATGTTATTATTAAGTTCTGCATATATTTTTAGTTGTTATTATTGTGACAGCTGTTTCGGCGTTTAAGGCCATTTTCAAACTGTGGTTAATCCACATTGTGATGGCTTATTTATATGATTTAATTTACTCCCACTCCTTTAAAATTTGGATGGGTAATGATTTATTATCGGTAAAACCGATTTAGTTAGAATTAAAATTCTGAATTCTGCGAGATTTTCACATTTATAGTGTGTTTTTACTCGTATTTAACTGAAAACGTTTTCTTAATTGATTTATTTAAATGTGTTGTATTGTTTTGATAATGTGAACATACTGAGAAGTGATGAGTATATAATTTTCCTTACTTTATTAATTAATGTTACATTGAACCCGCCATGCTTTATTTAGGTTAGCCCATAGATATAACACTCTGGTTAGCTACAGATTACATTTTCAATAGAAGGTTTGTTTGGGTAAAATATTTTCAGAATGGAAAACACAAGTATATGTTTTGAAAAAATAAATGTTTGGAATTAAATAAAATTTTCAAATGAATATTTATTTTTTTAGAGATAGTAGTAGTCGTCGAATTACATTACTTTCGCTGTCAAATCAATTATGGCACCCAAATCACATGCAAGAATTCACAACTACAGGCCGGGTACACATTAGCTAGACTTATAATTAGTGGTGGGCGAAGCGGCTCGGTTTAGTGAGCCGGATCACTAAATCAGCTATTTGTAGTGTATGAGTTCGGTGATCCGGCTCGATTGAACGACGTTTCGTGTTCCCCCTCACCATGCCCTGCCCCCCCTAAAGACGTCCTTGAGACGCTCTTATACGATACTTTTTTAATCCAGCTTTCATGTGGTTTGTCTTTACAGAGAGCTGATTTAGTGATCCGGCTCACTAAACCGAGCCGCTTCGCCCACCACTACTTATAATACACATTAATAGATCACCGCTACCGTTAATTTTCGTTTACCGCAAGACATTTACACCATTGCGGAGATGCTCCCGATCCCGACAATGTCCCGGGTAAATAAATGCCAGCGGACTGCGGTCGTGTACCTGCCATCCGATAAGCTCCTACTATCCTCGGCTTAATGGTTATCGCTGCCAGTGGGTCAGGTATTGACAAAAACTCCGCACAGCATTTATGTCGACAGATACATCTCATTGAAGTAATGTTCGGTTGTGTCGCTGAATGTCCGAGTGCGATCAATGGCCAGATGATGATAATATTATTTTATTTATTTTTATTAATTTATTAATTCAGAAAAAATGATTTACAGTAAGAACACTTTGATCGTCCAGCTGGGAAGTTCCCATTTTAGGACAGTCTTTGTTCATATTGCATAACATATGAGAGAAAAAAAAAATAAACATAGAAAAGCACGATAGACAAAGGAATGCATTCATTACAATAATAATAATTGGATGATTGGCATTTTTGTGCGAGTATTTTCACAAGTCTAAACAAAATTTGTCACACATAAAAAAATGATTAAATTTCAAAATCTTCTACTTACGAACCCCTTTTCCGATATTGTATTATTCAATGTGACAAATTAAGTTTTTTAGAATATGACAGTAAAACAATTTGATATTATTGCCTGAGTTTTATAAAAAAAAATGAAACACGCATTTTTTTGCTGCGCCCTGTTTCACACAAAACTTTATTTTGGATTTGAGGCCAAAACACACAATCAAACTTAATTATCTTTTTTTTAAATAAAGGGATAGTAAATATCTAGTACGGGTTAGAAGAATTTTATTTATATTTATTTTAAATTATGAAATATAGGCCATTTCAGTAATTAATTTTTCATGATTTTAAAGGCAACTTTATAAATTATTTGTGGGTTTATGGTACTCGTATAAATATAATTAAATTGTCAATATTGCAATGTAAACATGAATACATAAAATAAAATAATCTACAGAACATTTTTAAAAAACATGTTTTTTCGGGCCGATATTTTAAATTTGTAATAATTTGCAAATTTGTGTTCCAACGTAAACTGATCGTTTTTAACGACTTTTGTTTGAGGTTTGAACAACCTTTACTCGGATTTCCTCGCTTATTTAAAACTTGACAATTAATAATTAATCACATCCAATAACCTTTTGTTTTTAACAGTGCAAGTAGTTTCAAGCACAACCCTGCCTTCATCGAAAATGATTTAATTTACAACAGAAAAAAAATACAACTCAAAAAGTCCCGATAAACTAACATACTGTTATTTTTGTTAAACTGTACTATCAAGGGATGTCTGGGTCCGAAACTAGTTGATTACAAATTAGTGTTAATGGAATTGTTTCAGAAAATATTCCTGTTTTTGTTATTTAGTATGGTGTATGTAGGTACCTATCGTTATATTGCTGTTTTTATTTATTTATTTGAAACACACAAATTATTAAATAAAATGTAAGGAAGTTTTGACTGGCCAACTGGGAACAAATCCCGTTTTTGGACAGTCAAATTGACAAGTTAAGTGCCATTATACTAAAATAGAAGGGAAAAAATCTAGTACTAACATAGTATGGTATAATATTTAAGTATTAAGAGATGTGCAGAATAGTACAGAATAAAAATGAACGTGCTTATGTAGAGATGAAAAAATTAAATATTATAGAGTAAACAATTATTTACGTGTTTGATAGGTACTGTTTGGTGCTATGAGGAAAAAAATGCGTTTAAAAATTGAGTACCAAAAAAAAAGATAATATTATAGAGTAATATTGGTAAGAGTTACGTATCATTCAGCTTTATGAGCCGACGACGAAACTCATGGATGCAGTCCGAAGAGGGCTATAATAGTACGTTCGGGCCTTCCCATCAGTAACTAAAGTAACCAGCATCATTGTGTTAGCCGCAACTTTAGACAATTTTCACTCACCTCTTGTTAGTACCTATATATTATTGTACATTTATCGATGTTCTCGAATATTATAAATAATAATTACGTCCTATTGTTCTAGTTGCACGACGACGAAGGTATAACGTAAATAAACACTTACTTTTTCAAGTACAACAAACAACGTTGATTATTTTTAGTTCTATTTGATTCTCTTTTGCGAAAACACGATAAGAAAAATGCGTCAAGGAAATCTTTGCTTCGCTGTTTACCAAGTAAATTACAAGCAAAAAGTCTCTTTTTATTCAATATTTTAGTCGCGACCATATCTTATTATTGGCACTTAAATGATATTTTCTCAACAGCTTTGTAAGCCAGTGATACATTCTTTCTTTGGAACAATTTTTTACATGTGTATATTTTTGTTTGTGTGTGTTTGCCATACTCCCCATGCTTGCTTATGACTCTCTTATTAAAAGAATTTATATACACTTTTTCTGTACGCTATTTCTGTGAGGAAGTTGCAAAAGATATGGAGTGACACAACAAAGACCACGAAGATGAGACTCGTCCGGGAGCTGATTTTCCCCATATTACTGACAGATGTACGAGTAGTAACTAGGAATGAGCCATGGGATGTACGCTCGCGGCTATGTTCATATGGCCACTGGTGAAATCTGCCGTCTGGCGGGAAAACACAATTTCGGTCGGTCCACCCAGCAGTTAGCCCACCCGCTCATCAGGAAGCCACTTAAGACACTAAATTAGCAGTCAGGTTCTTCCAGCGAAAACTCACTTTTTAAAACGATTGACGTAACGTGACACCTATTTTGTCACCAACTTAATTCACAGTCGTCCACGTTTGTTTCGCGTGATTTTGACTGCCGTAATCAAATTACGAAACATTTATAAAAAGGATCAAACTAAATACTGCAACAAAATATTC